>JAGDYQ010000004.1:5722076-5751440 GCA_021962125.1 Bulinus truncatus
AACCTCAACGAGAACCCTGGTGTAAGTCAGCCAGTTCACCCAGCTTCAAATGAGTGCCCGACAGTAAATACAGCTGGGCGTTGTGCTAACCACACGATCCCCTTTATGTGCCGACGTTATTGAAACAGATGAATTCTACACTTCATCTGCCCCGATGACCAGTTAAGGGCTTAAGGGAACAATTCTTTACACAGAGGTCAGCACTAACAAACCACACACACACATGGGATATTACAACATTATTATAGTGAACTAAATGTCTTTACATTAGTTGCTAAGTACCATTTGAATAAATATTTGAATGATATGAGTTGTTGTTTTTTTTTAATTTACTTTTAGTGCATTTTAATTTTAAGATATTTTTTTTTTAGTTTATATGTATATATAAATATATATATATATATATATATATATATATATATATATATATATATATATATATATATATATATATATATATATTTGAAAATCTTTTACAGCTATATGGGCAAGATTTTCGCTTCTGAGCTTGCCAAGCACTACAAATGGAAAAACACCGGAGACTATGACAAACTTTCCATCAGCTAGTCCACCAGATCTCAGCCAACTAAGAAAGGTGACAAGACAGTCAATGACGAGGAATCTCGTTGGTACAGCACTAGTACAGAGGACAAAGTTCCAAGTACGTGGGTTACCAGGCCCGTAGCGTGCGGGGGCCAGGGGGTCGGGCCCCCCTGCGTTTCGTCTGGTCCCCCCTGCTTATTTGTTGTACTTAGTAAAATGTATTACCTGGCCCCCCTGCTATTGCCTGGCCCCTGCTGTAGAATGCCTGGCCCCTGCTGTAGAATTTTCACGCTACGGGGCTGTGGGTTACCCTGTTTAATGTTTATTGCATGTTTCCAAAAACGCATATTTCATAGATCCTGTTCTATATTGTTTCTTTTTTTCTCTGCCCCAACACCCCTTTAGATTCTTTCACTAACCATTTCCCCCCTCCCGCTCTTTGACTAACAGGAATTGTTGGTCTTTCTCTATATTTTGTTATATTTATCACAAGTCTGAGTGTGTATTGTCCTATAAACTGTAGTTGGCACATCTATTTCTCTTAATTCGACCAGGCTACCCCTTCTTATTTTCCTTCCCTCGATTTTGATAAGTGCGGTGAAACCTAATTTAACAGTCATTAAATACATTTCATCAAAACACATATTTTTATGTGAAAATCACTAAGTTAATGTACATAATATAACCTTATGCATATGGAAAGACTGTAAATGAAACATGGAATGTCTAACTGTAGGATTTTTGTTTTATTTTCAGATTCCTTCCAAGGCAATTTTTCTTGGGACTTTTTTTACAATGGAGAGGTGAGATATGATGTTTAGTAGGACTTAATACTTTCGTAGTCTCTGGTATGCCCTTAATGACATGCTTGTGTGTTCGTTATCTGTGGCTCAAAATATAACTTTGAATTTCAAACTCAGAAACGCATCAACGCATGGTATGTTATTGGTCCATGTAAGAACCACAGCTGTATGGTGGCTTCTAGCTCTTGTAGCTGTCAGGGTACAGTATGGTCAGGGTATGCTGTTTGTATATGTAAGGACCATAGCTATGTGGTGGCGTCTAGATTTAATGAGTTCCACACGAATGATATGGCCAGACCCAGTGCTGGGTAGTAACTAGTTACAGTAACGCTAGTTACTGTAACTAGTTACAATTTGAAGTAACTAATGCTGTAACTAGTTACTTTTACTGAACTGTAACTATTCTAAGTAACTAGTTACTTTTATCAGTAACTAGTAACGCAAATTGCTAGTTACTTTACTAGTTACTTTGGTCGTTGTTGTATCATGTGTGCGCATGCGCATGTATGTTTATTGGCGCATCAGGATCTTCAGCAGAAGCTGTCACTTGTTACTGTAGTCTGCACGACAGCAGATATCTGGACAGCCCATAATCGAAGTTTTTTTGGAGTAACCGTGCACTGGATAGAGATAAGTACACTAGAACGAAAATCAGCTGCTTTGGCATGTTCACGATTACGAGGCAGACATACCTTCGACTTGATTGCTGCAACACTTGAAGAAATTCACTCCAAATTCCGCATCACTGAAAAAGTTATATGCACAGTTACTGACAATGGATCAAATTTTGTAAAGGCTTTTAAAGTGTTTTCTGAGCTGGAGACAATGCCTGCAGACTCAAAACAGGATGGAGCAGTGACCTTTACTAATGTTGCAGACATTCTAGAAAATGACAAGCAATCTTGCCAAGATGCTTCAGAGTTTACATTGCCACCTCATCATCGTTGTGGAGCTCACACAATGAATCTTATAGCAGTTTCTGATTCAGAAAAAGCAAATGATGATTTTAATTACAAAAAGTTGAACCGCAGCACTTTTGCTAAATGCGCTGCACTCTGGAACAAGGCAAGCAGAAGTCCACAGGCAGCTGAAGTGGTGCATGATTTATCCAATTTAACACTTGCTGTTCCAAATGCTACACGATGGAACTCATTTTATAATTCTGTTGGCAAAGTCTATTCCATTGTTGAGAAAAAATCTGAAGCTGTATTAAATGACATATGCAGCAAACTTTCTCTAACAAGTTTCCGCCCAAATGAAATAGTTTTCATGGCCGAGTACATCAAGGTTATGCAACCATTAGCCATGGCTCTGGACACGTTGCAAGCTGAAGCCAACTGCTTCATGGGACTACTCCTATCAACAATTTCTTCCTTGCGTTCACATCTTTCTTCAATGAAGCCTTTATTGAAGTTTGCGGCTCCACTGGCTGATGCATTACTTAGTGGAATCAGTAAAAGATTTGGCACACTTGAAGGTGAAGATGATTTGATAATTGCAAGTGCTTCTCATCCACAATTCAAGCTCCGATGGATAAGTCTGACGCTGAAAGAGTTCGAGCTATATATTTGCTGCTACAAGCAATGCAGGCCATGGCTGGCTGTGATGCTGCAGGCAATGCTTCCAATATTACAACAGCAACGACTTCATCATCTCATGTAGGAAGTTTCTTCTGTTTTTATGAGTCTGATACTGGAGGTAGTACTGCTCAGTCCGAACTTAAACTTTTCCTAAACGATTCTTCAAAAGACATATCTAGTCTCCATCACTATCCACTTGTGAAACATGTATTTGTTCGTAAAAACACAAGTCTTCCATCAAGCGCTCCAGTGGAAAGGCTATTTAGCATAGGCGGGCAAATACTGACTCCACGAAGAAATAGTCTAACGGATGATCATTTTGAAATGATCTTACTGCTAAGAGCCAATAAAAACTGATATAGTGATTATTAATTAGTTAGTTATACAACACAACAATTAATAGTTTTTAATGATAGGTTAATTTTAAACTTTAAACTGGTTGATGTTGCTTTGACTAATATATTGGTGAATGATTGTTTTTTTTATAAATACTTATCATACTGTTTTTAATAAAGAATTATGTGACATATTATAACCGTTGTTGGAGAATCATACAACCCATCCTTGACAATCCCAGTAACTAATAGTAACTATCTAGTTACTTTGTGGAGTAACTAGTAAAGTAACTAGTTACATTTTGAATAGAGTAACTAATAGAGTAACTAGTTACATTTTGAATAGAGTAACTAATAGAGTAACTAGTTATATTTTATCTGTTGTAACTAGTAACTATAACTAGTTACAGTCTGAAAGTAACTAGCACAGCACTGGCCAGACCACTTAAGTTGTATCACCATTAAATTAACATGGATTCAACACACTCTGTGTCAACTATTTGGGGATTCAACACACTCTGTGTCAACTATTTGTGGATTCAACACACTCTGTGTCAACTATTTGTGGATTCAACACACTCTGTGTCAACTATTTGTGGATTCAACACGCTCTGTGTCAACTATTTGTGGATTCAACACGCTCTGTGTCAACTATTTGTGGATTCAACACACTCTGTGTCAACTATTTGTGGATTCAACACACTCTGTGTCAACTATTTGTGGATTCAACACACTCTGTGTCAACTATTTGTGGATTCAACACACTCTGTGTCAACTATTTGTGGATTCAACACACTCTGTGTCAACTATTTGTGGATTCAACACACTCTGTGTCAACTATTTGTGGATTCAACACACTCTGTGTCAACTATTTGGGGATTTAGTACTGGCAGCGGGTCTTCATAATAGAGCATTGATAAAACTGCTCGTGTAATTTGATCTGATCATTGGACAGCGCCCCAGTTTCACAGTCCTTGAGGATGAATGCGTTATAAGCTTTCATCTTGGTGAAGAGGTGTGTGCCAATGTGTTGTAGAATCTAAGCACTTAGTCTGCCGACGAATTGACTACCCTTTTTATTTATGGCATTGATCTATTGGTGCAAGGATACCTTATTTAAAATTGAGCTGCCAAGGTAAATAATGAGGTTCCAAGTTGGGTACCATCAATGGGGATTGGAGGCTACTCGCCCCGGTGAAGGCTGATAAAATACGTCCGTCTTTCTCATAATGATGTTAAGAACTCGTAGTCTTATTGCTATAGAGAATTCATCAGTGATGGTCTGTAGTTGACTCTTAATGTGTCGTCAGCACATAGGACCTCCCTGATTAGCATAAGAGTTTATTTTTTTGGCAGCCAGACGATGGAGGTCAAAAAGGCGAGCCATAATGATGTAGACACACATTCTTTGATAACATCTCACCTCCAATTGTTGGATTAGCCTGGTAAATTTTGGTGGAGAGTTAGCGATGTTTCCTCTATCAGGTAGTAATCTCACGTTTGACTTTGATTAGCGAAGCACTATCTGGCGATAGCCGATTTATTAGGACCGAAATCAGCACTTTGGGAGCCAGAAAACTGCTTGACATTATCCGTATCTCAATAATGTTACACTTCCTCTACTTTTTTCTCCGACTATTAATTTTTACGTCTTTACGTTGTAACTTTGTTTAAGGGACTTAAATCTATTCCAGTTGGGTTTAGACCCTGGATCTTTCTGCACATTTTGGAATGCCTTGTTTTTTGTGTCGTTTTTTCTTTTGTTTGTTTTTTCTAGCTCAGCACCCTTTCTGGGCCTCTTACTTTTTAGGGTGAGCAGTGCCTTCTTAAATAGGGCTTCGTTCGCCCAGGAGGCTGCCGGACCTCTCTTCTGCCACCGTATTGGAGACGACCGATCACTTACCCAAAGGGCTGATCAAAGCAAGATAGTGGTCTCCACCTGTTTCTTCGCCACTTCCCATTATGACTGAATAAAGTTAAAAGAAGAATTATGTGCACCGACAGTCTCACTCGTTAACTACGGAATATTCGTCAGCTGCAGTGGATGGCCGTGCTTTCTTATGAACTCTTCATACTCCACAGTGAGCTGCTATTCTGCCTTCCTGACCGTTTCGTCCCATTCGTCCAACCTGCCTGCCGGGAGTAGCCTACGTATGCCGGTGGAGTAAATCCCGAAGAAAAACATAGCAGGTTTAAATCCTAAGGTGCTACCCTCACCTGGTTTGATCTGCACTGTCTGAGCCGTTGACTAAGGATTGGCCACTGTAAACAAAAACAAAAAAAAAATTGACTTCATGTAAAGGAATATTATGAACATCCTGTATTGGGGCCGCAGGGGCGTGTTCTGTGCGTCCGCCGTTAAATCCGCCTCTGGCTTTATTACCAACAACACTACATCTTTCCAAGTTAGTTCACGAAGTGTTAACTGCTGTTTCCCGAAATTAATTGTGTTTAACTGACATGATGTATTATATATTTTTTTAAATTATTTCATTTCTTTTCACAGAACTTTAAAATTCAAAGGCCTAAATTAAATTTGGTAAGTCATTTTATGATTAAAAAATAAAAGATTTCATACAATATTATAACTATAACAAGAGCATTGGTTATGGATGAATTCATTGGAAGATTAGGTCTTAAGGCGTGAACTATGCACTTTACACATATGTTGTGTATGATTTCCCTGTAAGGATACGATGTTTATCTAGATCCTATACACCACTAAAGGGGGTTTTATTGTGCCCCTATTTCATCCCCAGCAGAGCCGATAGTGCAAAGGCCATTGAGATAAAAACGGGGACTTAAGCCATGACCTGAAATATCTATTGGTCCGCACGGGATATCGAACCAGGAACCGATGATTGACATTAGAGCGCGTTACCGCACGACCATTCCTACGCTTATAAAAATAATAAATGGGACAATTTTTAGGTTTAGTAGTGCCCACCACAGCCAGAGTATAATGGAGGCACCACAGCCAGAGTATAATGGAGGCACCACAGCCAGAGTATAATGGAGGCACCACAGCCAGAGTATAATGGAGGCACTACAGCCAGAGTATAATGGAGGCACTACAGCCAGAGTATAATGTAGGCACCACAGCCAGAGTATAATGGAGGCACCACAGCCAGAGTATAATGGAGGCACTACAGCCAGAGTATAATGGAGGCACCACAGCCAGAGTATAATGGAGGCACCACAGCCAGAGTATAATGGAGGCACCACAGCCAGAGTATAATGGAGGCACCACAGCCAGAGTATAATGGAGGCACCACAGCCAGAGTATAATGGAGGCACCACAGCCAGAGTATAATGGAGGCACCACAGCCAGAGTATAATGGAGGCACCACAGCCAGAGTATAATGGAGGCACCACAGCCAGAGTATAATGGAGGCACCACAGCCAGAGTATAATGGAGGCACCACAGCCAGAGTATAATGGAGGCACCACAGCCAGAGTATAATGGAGGCACCACAGCCAGAGTGTAATGGAGGCACTACAGCCAGAGTATATGGAGGCACCACAGCCAGAGTATAATGGAGGCACCACAGCCAGAGTATAATGGAGGCACCACAGCCAGAGTGTAATGGAGACACTACAGCCAGAGTATATGGAGGCACCACAGCCAGAGTATAATGGAGGCACCACAGGGACATGGAAGGTACCAAGTACCCTCACGTTGACGGTCGAGCGCTTTACCGCACGACCATCCGTCCCCTAAGTGCAACCGTTGTTTGGTAGAGACAGGCAATAGGCACGAATCGCTCCTACTATCAGCATCACCACTTACATTGAACCCTTCGGTCATCACCAGTTACATTGAACCCTGCAGTCTTCACCAGTTAAATTGAACCCTGCAGGCATCACTAGTTACATTGAACCCTGCAGCCTTACCAGTTACACTGAACCCTGTAGTCATCACCAGTTACATTGAACCCTGCAGGAATCACTAGTTACATTGAACCCTGCAGCCTCACCAGTTACACTGAACCCTGTAGTCATCACCAGTTACATTGAACCCTGCAGGCATCACTAGTTACATTGAACCCTGCAGCCTTACCAGTTACATTGAACCCTGTAGTCATCACCAGTTACATTGAACCCTGCAGGCATCACTAGTTACATTGAACCCTGCAGCATCACCAGTTACACTGAACCCTGCAGTCTTCACCAGTTACATTGAACCCTGCAGGCATCACTAGTTACATTGAACCCTGCAGCCTTACCAGTTACACTGAACCCTGTAGTCTTCACCAGTTAAATTGAACCCTGCAGGCATCACTAGTTACATTGAACCCTGCAGCCTTACCAGTTACACTGAACCCTGTAGTCATCACCAGTTACATTGAACCCTGCAGGCATCACTAGTTACATTGAACCCTGCAGCCTCACCAGTTACACTGAACCCTGCAGTCATCACCACTTACATTGAACCCTGCAGTCATCACTTTTTTGTGCATTTTGCTGGTGACAGAGTGATGCTACCCAGAGCCGGTCTTAACCCTACTGGACTGAATGTTCCTAAACAAGCCATGCTCAAGTCTCATCTATGTCGGTCTTTCAAGCTTTAGAATTCGGACTTCTGTACTCATTATAAAAAAAAAACAACTTACAGTTGAACTGGTAATATTAATAATCGATTAGTTTATTTACTGTACATAAGCTGAAAAAGATAATATAATTTTTTTTTGTTTTTTTTTTTCTCAGGCAAATTCAACTGATTTGTAAATAACAATAATGGTTCCATGAAATTTTCAAAGACCTCAGAATCCGCAAGTCTTTCACTAGTAAACTACTCCAGATGACGCTGTCTTCAACGAAAATGAACTTTTTATATATTATGTCGGCCTTACTGTTTTCGAGGATTAGATTTTGATATTTTTATGTTTTACTTAAAATATTATCATTGTAAATTTTTGGCTGTATTTATAGAAATATAAATATATGCAATATAAGTATATCCTTTTCACTAGCATCGTTTTAAGGAACGCGAAGCCAGCCGCTCGTGGTGGCCCCTGGAACTTTAATGGGCCCAGGACGCCCAGGCAGTTATTTGTTCAGGAAGTCGTCGCTGAAAAAAATTGCAGGAAAACTGTCTATCGACGCCAATGGACATGCCACCAGGTTTATTGGAAAATATCTTTTATCTATCTATGTACTTATTGAATATTGTTTTTGTGTAAACTTGTGTTCATTAAAAGTAATAAAGAAGATGACAAAATGTAAACACAACAGTATCACGTTCTTGTCATAATAGACAAAAAATAAACTATTATTATATATCAATAACGTGATCTTTCAGAAGAAATGAAGTGAAGCTAAAAATTCTAGAGAACTAAACTGAAAGGAAACTAAACTAACTCAGAAGTTAGTTAAAGTGTACAGAAAACTTCAATGTGTCCTATTATCAAGATTTTTCTTTACAATATCACCTGATCGGGATGAAACTTTTTTTTGTGTGTGACCGTCACGTGACAGTTGTTGTCAGATAATGTGACAACATAAAGTATAGAAATGAAACGCCCGACGCAGCACTGTCAGGCAGGCCCTTCGTGACGAGGCATATAAGATTCCAACACAGAAAGTGACCTGCGAGGAGGTCTCCGAAAGGTTATCTTGATATCTATGTTTATTTACTACAATGTAATGTATGATTGAAAAGGAAAACTGCCCTGTCACCGTTATGTCAAATCATGATTGTTTTTTTTTGCTTGCTTGGTTGGTTGGTGTATTTAAAGTGTCATTTTAACAATGACGTGGGGAGGTTAGTAGGGCCGCACAGAAGCTGAACTAGGCTGGGATCCTACATTGTTCTATTTAATGTATTTGACCTTTTTCATGTATGGAGGAAGGCGCCAACAATTAAACTTGGTAATGGCGCCGTTACAGCTTCCGTAGGCTCTAAACACTAAAAGTTATGGCTCACGGCATGAGTTGATATCGTTTCTTTTTACTGTATTGTATGTGTTTTTCTTTTTACTGTATTGTATGTGCCTTTAATCAATAAGTGACCTAAACTAACAACACATGTCTATTAGAGATAACTTCTACTTATACACAAAATGTAATCAATTCATAATTTAGCCAAATATTTTTTTTCTGATGACTGTCAAGTGTATTCCTGTTATAAAAATATGTGTTCATTATATTTATTACATTTAATGCATTGTTAGGCCTACTGTATTTAACATGTAATTAAGACTAGACCTAAAATTCATTAAAGTTAATCCCTATGTATTTACACAATTTAAAGAAGTTTTTAATTTTATATGCATTTAAAGTGAAAACTTATAACACTGGTAAACAAAAAAATATTTTTTTGAAAATCGTCCTGGGTTTTCCAGCTGAATTAGACTAATTGTGATGCTCTGAGTCTGAAATTGACCTTGATTTTGCTCAATCAGGTCAGGATTTTTTGCTACAGAAATTTAAAAAAAAATCGTTTGTAAACAACCACATTTTTGCGGATCATCAGCTGATAATTCCTTGACGATTTTTTTCCGTTTTACTTAAGAAATAAACGTCAACGTATTCAAATTCATTCAGTTTTTATTGATCCACCAAATTTGATAAGCATAATTATCATAATATTAGTATAATAATGAGCGTTACGAGAAACAAAAGTTCAGATCATTAATCTCACATTGTGAGAACGGCTGCGGACCATCTTGTGATTCATACTCCTCTTCTGTATCTCCTCCCTCGTCTAAAGTGGTGGCCTCATCGTCGCTGTCAGGAAGATCTCTGAACGCTGGTACAGGAATTTCTTCGCAGTGAGCAGCTGGACGACGGGCAGATGGAAGGTCGGGGTACTGGAGGCTGTGCCCAATCAAATGCTGATGCATTAAAAAATCAAGTGAAAATCCAGATTGATTTTTTTATAAATAAAATATAATTATCTCTGTTTTTATAATTGTGATTATTTTGCTGCTAAATTTTATGCAGCTAATTTAGAGAAATGATTGAACTCAAAACCCCTGATATTAGAATACGTATAGCTCGTCAGGTAGATCTATGGCTGTATCTCAAGAAGTTGACCTGACAGAGCAAAATCAATGTGATATTCGGACTCAGAACACCAAAATTAGTCTAAATCAGTTGAAAAACCCCTCACGATTTTTTGGCTGTTGCCCAGTGTAATTAAATTATACTTGCTGAATTTTTTTTATCAATTTGAGATACAATCATAGCAAACGTATTAATAATCGTCTGTGACTAGTGTCATAAACGAAGCCTGAAACAACTGGTAGGTCTAAATTTTGCTACTGATAGGTAAAAAAAAAATCTCATGCGCTGGGGATCCCTCAGGCGTAGGACATTTAAAAGTCATTCCGCTATCGTTTTATTCAGTGTTCTTTAATGAGGGAGTTATCACCCTTTGAGATCTATCAGTAATAGTGGCCAGATGTTCTCTGTCAGTAACATGGCCAGATGTTCTCTGTCAGTAACAGTGGCCAGATGTTCTCTGTCAGTAACAGTGGCCAGATGTTCTCTGTCAGTAACAGTGGCCAGATGTTCTCTGTCAGTAACAGTGGCCAGATGTTCTCTGTCAGTAACAGTGGCCAGATGTTCTCTGTCAGTAACAGTGGCCAGATGTTCTCTGTCAGTAACAGTGGCCAGATGTTCTCTGTCAGTAACAGTGGCCAGATGTTCTCTGTCAGTAACAGTGGCCAGATGTTCTCTGTCAGTAACAGTGGCCAGATGTTCTCTGTCAGTAACAGTGGCCAGATGTTCTCTGTCAGTAACAGTGGCCAGATGTTCTCTGTCAGTAACAGTGGCCAGATGTTCTCTGTCAGTAACAGTGGCCAGATGTTCTCTGTCAGTAACAGTGGCCAGATGTTCTCTGTCAGTAACAGTGGCCAGATGTTCTCTGTCAGTAACAGTGGCCAGATATTCTCTGTCAGTAACAGTGGCCAGATATTCTCTGTCAGTAACAGTGGCCAGATGTTCTCTGTCAGTAACAGTGGCCAGATGTTCTCTGTCAGTAACAGTGGCCAGATGTTCTCTGTCAGTAACAGTGGCCAGATGTTCTCTGTCAGTAACAGTGGCCAGATGTTGTTCTGTCAGTAACAGTGGCCAGATGTTGTTCTTTCAGTAACAGTGGCCAGATGTTCTCTATCAGTAACAGTGGCCAGATGTTCTCTGTCAGTAACAGTGGCCAGATGTTCTCTGTCAGTAACAGTGGCCAGATGTTCTCTCTCAGTAACAGTGGCCAGATGTTCTATCTCAGTAACAGTGGCCAGATGTTCTCTGTCAGTAACAGTGGCCAGATGTTCTCTGTCAGTAACAGTGGCCAGATGTTCTCTCTCAGTAACAGTGGCCAGATGTTCTATCTCAGTAACAGTGGCCAGATGTTCTCTCTCAGTAACAGTGGCCAGATGTTCTCTATCAGTAACAGTGGCCAGATGTTCTCTCTCAGTAACAGTGGCCAGATGTTCTCTGTCAGTAACAGTGGCCAGATGTTCTCTATCAGTAACAGTGGCCAGATGTTCTCTGTCAGTAACAGTGGCCAGATGTTCTCTGTCAGTAACAGTGGCCAGATGTTCTCTGTCAGTAACAGTGGCATGATGTTCTCTCTCAGTAACAGTGGCCAGATGTTCTCTCTCAGTAACAGTGGCCAGATGTTCTCTGTCAGTAACAGTGGCCAGATGTTCTCTCAGTAACAGTGGCCAGATGTTCTCTGTCAGTAACAGTGGCCAGATGTTGTTCTGTCAGTAACAGTGGCCAGATGTTCTCTCAGTAACAGTGGCCAGATGTTCTCTGTCAGTAACAGTGGCCAGATGTTGTTCTGTCAGTAACATTGGCCAGATGTTGTTCTGTCAGTAACAGTGGCCAGATGTTGTTCTTTCAGTAACAGTGGCCAGATGTTCTCTCAGTAACAGTGGCCAGATGTTCTCTGTCAGTAACAGTGGCCAGATGTTGTTCTGTCAGTAACATTGGCCAGATGTTGTTCTGTCAGTAACAGTGGCCAGATGTTGTTCTTTCAGTAACAGTGGCCAGATGTTCTCTATCAGTAACAGTGGCCAGATGTTCTCTGTCAGTAACAGTGGCCAGATGTTCTCTGTCAGTAACAGTGGCCAGATGTTCTCTCTCAGTAACAGTGGCCAGATGTTCTATCTCAGTAACAGTGGCCAGATGTTCTCTCTCAGTAACAGTGGCCAGATGTTGTTCTTTCAGTAACAGTGGCCAGATGTTCTCTCAGTAACAGTGGCCAGATGTTCTCTGTCAGTAACAGTGGCCAGATGTTGTTCTGTCAGTAACAGTGGCCAGATGTTCTCTCAGTAACAGTGGCCAGATGTTCTCTGTCAGTAACAGTGGCCAGATGTTGTTCTGTCAGTAACATTGGCCAGATGTTGTTCTGTCAGTAACAGTGGCCAGATGTTGTTCTTTCAGTAACAGTGGCCAGATGTTCTCTATCAGTAACAGTGGCCAGATGTTCTCTGTCAGTAACAGTGGCCAGATGTTCTCTGTCAGTAACAGTGGCCAGATGTTCTCTCTCAGTAACAGTGGCCAGATGTTCTATCTCAGTAACAGTGGCCAGATGTTCTCTCTCAGTAACAGTGGCCAGATGTTCTCTATCAGTAACAGTGGCCAGATGTTCTCTCTCAGTAACAGTGGCCAGATGTTCTCTGTCAGTAACAGTGGCCAGATGTTCTCTATCAGTAACAGTGGCCAGATGTTCTCTGTCAGTAACAGTGGCCAGATGTTCTCTCTCAGTAACAGTGGCCAGATGTTCTCTATCAGTAACAGTGGCCAGATGTTCTCTCTCAGTAACAGTGGCCAGATGTTCTCTGTCAGTAACAGTGGCCAGATGTTCTCTATCAGTAACAGTGGCCAGATGTTCTCTGTCAGTAACAGTGGCCAGATGTTCTCTGTCAGTAACAGTGGCCAGATGTTCTCTGTCAGTAACAGTGGCATGATGTTCTCTCTCAGTAACAGTGGCCAGATGTTCTCTCTCAGTAACAGTGGCCAGATGTTCTCTGTCAGTAACAGTGGCCAGATGTTCTCTCAGTAACAGTGGCCAGATGTTCTCTGTCAGTAACAGTGGCCAGATGTTGTTCTGTCAGTAACAGTGGCCAGATGTTGTTCTGTCAGTAACAGTGGCCAGATGTTGTTCTTTCAGTAACAGTGGCCAGATGTTGTTCTGTCAGTAACAGTGGCCAGATTTTCTCTCTCAGTAACAGTGGCCAGATGTTCTCTGTCAGTAACAGTGGCCAGATGTTGTTCTGTCAGTAACAGTGGCATGATGTTGTTCTGTCAGTAACAGTGGCCAGATGTTGTTCTGTCAGTAACAGTGGCATGATGTTGTTCTGTCAGTAACAGTGGCCAGATGTGGTTCTGTTAGTAACAGTGGCATGATGTTGTTCTGTCAGTAACAGTGGCATGATGTTGTTCTGTCAGTAACAGTGGCATGATGTTGTTCTGTCAGTAACAGTGGCCAGATGTTGTTCTGTCAGTAACAGTGGCCAGATGTTGTTCTTTCAGTAACAGTGGCATGATGTTGTTCTGTCAGTAACAGTGGCCAGATGTTGTTCTGTCAGTAACAGTGGCATGATGTTTTTCTGTTAGTAACAGTGGCCAGATGTTGTTCTGTCAGTAACAGTGGCCAGATGTTGTTCTGTCAGTAACAGTGGCCAGATGTTGTTCTTTCAGTAACAGTGGCCAAATGTTGTTCTGTCAGTAACAGTGGCCAGATGTTGTTCTGTCAGTAACAGTGGCATGATGTTTTTCTGTCAGTAACAGTGGCCAGATGTTGTTCTGTCAGTAACAGTGGCATGATGTTGTTCTGTCAGTAACAGAGGCATGATGTTGTTCTGTCAGTAACAGTGGCCAGATGTTCTGTCAGTAACAGTGGCACGTTGTTCCGCAGTAACAGTGGCATGATGTTGTTCTGTCAGTAACAGTGGCATGATGTTGTTCTGTCAGTAACAGTGGCATGATGTTGTTCTGTCAGTAACAGTGGCATGATGTTGTTCTGTCAGTAACAGTGGCCAGATGTTGTTCTGTCAGTAACAGTGGCCAGATGTTGTTCTTTCAGTAACAGTGGCATGATGTTGTTCTGTCAGTAACAGTGGCCAGATGTTCTCTCAGTAACAGTGGCCAGATGTTCTCTGTCAGTAACAGTGGCCAGATGTTGTTCTGTCAGTAACATTGGCCAGATGTTGTTCTGTCAGTAACAGTGGCCAGATGTTGTTCTTTCAGTAACAGTGGCCAGATGTTCTCTATCAGTAACAGTGGCCAGATGTTCTCTGTCAGTAACAGTGGCCAGATGTTCTCTGTCAGTAACAGTGGCCAGATGTTCTCTCTCAGTAACAGTGGCCAGATGTTCTATCTCAGTAACAGTGGCCAGATGTTCTCTCTCAGTAACAGTGGCCAGATGTTCTCTATCAGTAACAGTGGCCAGATGTTCTCTCTCAGTAACAGTGGCCAGATGTTCTCTGTCAGTAACAGTGGCCAGATGTTCTCTATCAGTAACAGTGGCCAGATGTTCTCTGTCAGTAACAGTGGCCAGATGTTCTCTCTCAGTAACAGTGGCCAGATGTTCTCTGTCAGTAACAGTGGCCAGATGTTCTCTATCAGTAACAGTGGCCAGATGTTCTCTGTCAGTAACAGTGGCCAGATGTTCTCTGTCAGTAACAGTGGCCAGATGTTCTCTGTCAGTAACAGTGGCATGATGTTCTCTCTCAGTAACAGTGGCCAGATGTTCTCTCTCAGTAACAGTGGCCAGATGTTCTCTGTCAGTAACAGTGGCCAGATGTTCTCTCAGTAACAGTGGCCAGATGTTCTCTGTCAGTAACAGTGGCCAGATGTTGTTCTGTCAGTAACAGTGGCCAGATGTTGTTCTGTCAGTAACAGTGGCCAGATTTTCTCTCTCAGTAACAGTGGCCAGATGTTCTCTGTCAGTAACAGTGGCCAGATGTTGTTCTGTCAGTAACAGTGGCATGATGTTGTTCTGTCAGTAACAGTGGCCAGATGTTGTTCTGTCAGTAACAGTGGCATGATGTTGTTCTGTCAGTAACAGTGGCCAGATGTGGTTCTGTTAGTAACAGTGGCATGATGTTGTTCTGTCAGTAACAGTGGCATGATGTTGTTCTGTCAGTAACAGTGGCATGATGTTGTTCTGTCAGTAACAGTGGCCAGATGTTGTTCTGTCAGTAACAGTGGCCAGATGTTGTTCTTTCAGTAACAGTGGCATGATGTTGTTCTGTCAGTAACAGTGGTCAGATGTTGTTCTGTCAGTAACAGTGGCATGATGTTTTTCTGTTAGTAACAGTGGCCAGATGTTGTTCTGTCAGTAACAGTGGCCAGATGTTGTTCTGTCAGTAACAGTGGCCAGATGTTGTTCTTTCAGTAACAGTGGCCAAATGTTGTTCTGTCAGTAACAGTGGCCAGATGTTGTTCTGTCAGTAACAGTGGCATGATGTTTTTCTGTCAGTAACAGTGGCCAGATGTTGTTCTGTCAGTAACAGTGGCATGATGTTGTTCTGTCAGTAACAGAGGCATGATGTTGTTCTGTCAGTAACAGTGGCCAGATGTTCTGTCAGTAACAGTGGCACGTTGTTCCGCAGTAACAGTGGCATGATGTTGTTCTGTCAGTAACAGTGGCATGATGTTGTTCTGTCAGTAACAGTGGCATGATGTTGTTCTGTCAGTAACAGTGGCATGATGTTGTTCTGTCAGTAACAGTGGCCAGATGTTGTTCTGTCAGTAACAGTGGCCAGATGTTGTTCTTTCAGTAACAGTGGCATGATGTTGTTCTGTCAGTAACAGTGGCCAGATGTTGTTCTGTCAGTAACAGTGGCATGATGTTTTTCTGTCAGTAACAGTGGCCAGATGTTGTTCTGTCAGTAACAGTGGCCAGATGTTGTTCTGTCAGTAACAGTGGCCAGATGTTGTTCTTTCAGTAACAGTGGCCAAATGTTGTTCTGTTAGTAACAGTGGCCAGATGTTGTTCTGTCAGTAACAGTGGCATGATGTTTTTCTGTCAGTAACAGTGGCCAGATGTTGTTCTGTCAGTAACAGTGGCATGATGTTGTTCTGTCAGTAACAGTGGCATGATGTTGTTCTGTCAGTAACAGTGGCCAGATGTTCTGTCAGTAACAGTGGCATGTTGTTCTGTCAGTAACAGTGGCATGATGTTGTTCTGTCAGTAACAGTGGCATGATGTTGTTCTGTCAGTAACAGTGGCCAGATGTTGTTCTGTCAGTAACAGTGGCATGATGTTGTTCTGTCAGTAACAGTGGCCAGATGTTCTGTCAGTAACAGTGGCATGTTGTTCTGTCAGTAACAGTGGCCAGATGTTGTTCTGTCAGTAACAGTGGCATAATGTTGTTCTGTCAGTAACAGTGGCCAGATGTTCTGTCAGTAACAGTGGCCAGATGTTCTGTCAGTAACAGTGGCCAGATGTTCTGTCAGTAACAGTGGAGGCGCTGAGGGGCAGTGGTTCTCAAACATTTTCTCTTATCGACCAACTTTGTCAACTTTTCATTTTGCGCCCACTTGCAAACAAAAACCTCCATAAAAAAAATCGACATTAATTGCAAAATAGATTTCCAGGCTTGGGAGGAGGGCTGATGGCCGTTGGGGCCCGTATATCGACAATGCCACTGGTCAGTTGCTTTTTATGCTTTCTTTTTCCTACTTTTCTTGCAGAGTTCAGTTACAAATTTAGTAATAGTCTTTCCACTTATTTCTTTGCTTACTCTTTGACAGTACATCAGAAAGCTAAATAACTGTCAACTACAGAATACTATTTGGATGACAACATGGTAAAGAGAATTAAATTTTTACATTTTGACTCTTCACACTTGCGATAGTCATCAATAACGGAAACATTTTGTACAAGTGAATGAGAACATACTTTTACTTTAAATTAGGAACAAAAATAAAATAAAAGAATTATTCATAAAAATTTTTAATATATTAATATAATGCATAAATATTCACTTAACAAACATAACATTATTATAAACAGCAACCAATGAAGTTAAAAAAGTGTCATAGAACTACATCAGTGTTACATTTTCATTGCAAACCTCAAAGTAATCACTTAAAGGGAAACTGCTAATAGATGTTTGCCACAAGTTTATGAATAAAGGATTTACTTTTAAAGAGAGAGACTTGTAGGTTCTGAATAAAGAAAAATATTTTGGGAAAACCTACTTTCAGTTTTTAAAAAGATTAAATTACATGTACAGTAATTACCTAGTTCAGGCTAAACTTGCCCATGGTAATAAATGCTGATGACTCGTTTGCAAAATGTTTCCTTAATATTTCAGATGCAGCCAAGGTAAATTTCTAAACAGTTAAGCTTTTAAAATAGAAAAAGTATTTTTTTTTATTGCTGATTACAATTTACTAAACTTAAATAATGTACTACATGCACTATACAATGATCTAAAGAAGTTGATTTTTTCATAATTATTTATGGATAAGTTATAAATGAAATTAAAAAGATATTGAGTTACTTAGAGAAGAAAACTTTCATCAGTATACTCATCAGTACACATGCATAATTTTAAAAGTGGTCAGCAAAAAATAAAACATAGTATTAGAAATAAACATGACCAAATATATTGGAGGTATTAACAATTTTGAGAAAGTGGATGATTTTCTTCTGCTAGTACTTTAATAATTATCAATTTTGCTACCAACAAATTTAGAGTAAAGGTGACTTCAGTCCAGCCTTGTTTTAAATATTTGTTATGATAATAAGAAGACATTGATGAGATAGGAAATACCTGTGTACAGAGCTACTGCATACCAGGCTTTGGCAGTAGCTGTCTGACTTGCCCTTTCATCAAATTGGGCAGATATGTTGAGTCTATAGAATTTAAATATTAAAAATAAAAAAATACACTATTAAAAAAAAAATGATTTTGTTTACTTGATACATTTATACCAGTTATCTGAGACCATCCGTAACTGAATGTATAAAAACTCATTTTGGGGAGGGTAATTATATACTGTATACATGTACTGAAAACTTAAAAAAAAATAATTCAACTTCACTGGTATTCTATAATGAATACATGTAAACAGTTAGTTCTTTAAATAGCACAGTTCTTGAAAAAAAAATTACTGATGAAATATAATGATTCTACATAAATCCTGAAGACAGTAATTTGATATAAACAAATATAGAATAATATATAGAATGAGTAAGATTAAAAATCTGTTTAAAATATTACATGTACATGTATAAAACAGTTTAATGTACAAATATTCACATTTCTTTGAGATTCGTAGGTACAACGAAAAAGTAAAAAAAGAAAAAAAAATAGATTAGATAATTTGTATTGGGTTAACTAATACATGTGTATACACTGTAGTAAAAAAAAAAGAAAAAAAAATAGGGTTTGCTTATTGTCTAAAGATTTTAAAACTGTGCAGAATTTATTACAACTATCTTAACCTAAACTGAAGAATAAATGTTTTATAAAAATATATACCTGAAAATTAAGACTGACATACGTATAACATTTTTAAATGTTTTTTTTTAATATAATTCTTAATAATGGATAGATTTTATTGTATATATACATGTATAAAAAAAATTGCTACATAAAAAGGTTAAAGGGTTTAAGCATCTTATGCTAACATTAAATTATTCAATCAAATTGTTACAAATAATGAATGTACATTATCTAACTGTGACTAATATGCAAGGGCATCCAGATATGATTAACTTATTTTCCTCTCTAAATAAAAAAAAGGTGTACAAAAATCATTTGATTATGATTCACCTAGAAGAAAAAGCATTAAAATAATATAAAATAGTAAAAGATTAAATAAAAAAAATTCTTAATTTGAACATGAATCCTGAATATTATGTTAAAAATTTGGAAAAAAAAAATTTCAGTAATAGCTTCTTTAACTTTCTGTAATGTCATTTTAATAAGTTTGCTTCCGTCTGGCTGTCTTTGATTCATATTGTTTTAGTAGAGCTCCTTTGTACATCTTTAATACTTGAAATATGAGTGTTTCATTGAAAAATGTATCAACAATAAACAATATTGTGTTACAGCTTTGATGTGTATCCCTGAAAAACAGATAGCATTTATTGCTCGGCTGATATGACTATATTTTAAAAAAAAATTTTTTTTTTGTGTAATTATAACTGATAAATGAAAAATTCATTTTTTAAAGAATATATTTCATCCAAAACATAGCTTTCATGGTATACTTAGTTTAGATCATGTTAATGCTAAAAGGAAACTGTTGATATACTTACTGGTGTGACCTTTGGTCTTTGAATTTTGTAGTCCTAGATTAAAATAAAAATTAAATCAAATTAAACCCATTCTTAACAAGAGCCTCAGCATAAATTTATTTTATCATAAAATAATGAATGAAGATCTGTATTCTACTAAATGTATTTTAATATGGCACTTGTTACGGGATCATACGTATGGTCTCTGTATTTTTTTTACTTTGGGTACCAGCCGTAGATAATATTGCTCCACACCCTAACCCTAACCCTATCCCTAACCCTATCCCTATCCCTAACCCTAATCCTGAAAAAAAAAAATTCTGAAAAAAAAAAAATTATATATGTCATGTTCCTTATACCCTAATATAATGGTCACGTATGGTCCCGTAACAAGTGCGTTTTAATATTTACCTCTCCAAAAGGCTCTAAAGCTTTGTAAATGAAGTCCCATGAAAAATTACCTAAAGAAAAAAAAATTGAACTTGACCAATACTTTTTATAAAATCAATTCCTAATCATTAAATTAAATTGATATATTTATGAAAACTTTCTCTTTGGTTTTTAACTATAATTTAACAGAAGGCTGTTTTATTATGATGAGAAATACACAGACAAGAGAATGTGCATTAAATCTGTAAATTTATGCCATAAAGGACTCACTATTTTCTCCTTTTTTGTCTTCTTTGAGAGACCTCTTCTTTGTTTTCACTTTCTTACTGCCAGTCTCACTGGAAGACCAAGACAGACCATCATAGGCTTGTTGATATGTATCCGGTTTACTCCAAGATCCATACTTTGCTATTGATTTAGCAAACACACTGTAAAAATTAATTAAATCATGTATCAGCAATTCAAAAATTGTTTTAAAGTCAGGAGAATCAGTACACATATTTTTCTTGTGATTACTTCTATTTCTTAGGCCTACTGTTGCATTAAGGATAAACCATTGAAATAGTGAGCTAATTAAATGCAAATTTTGTAGCAGATGTAATTATATAAATGTACAGCTTGTTACAGGTGTTATTTAAAAAAAGAGCCAAAAATTGATAATCCACATACATGTATTAAAAGAAATTTAAATTTTTATACTGTCTTTAAATTTAAACTTTGTTATATATATATATATATATAAATATATATCTATATATATATATATATTATATATATATATATATATATTTATATATATAAATATATATATATATCTTTATATATATAAATATATATTTATATATATAAATATATATATATATCTTTATATATATAAATATATATATATATATATATATATATATATATATGATATGTACATTTAGACAATGCTATTAAACTGTATCCAAACTGAAATTAGGCAAAATTTTTCAGAGAATTTCGCCTCAACATGTGGTTGGCCTGGATATTATTTCTTTTTTTTAATTTAACTGTACGTTTGAGGCTAATTGTATTTTATCAATAGCTGTAGTGAAATTATCTTTAATGAATTTTTGCTAATTTTCAATGCCCATTTGTATTTTATTTCCCCTGCACTGGTGTATTTTTGCTGCAAAAGCTTAATTTAAAAAAAAATTCTTGTTTTAATTTGGATTAATTGATTCTATACCATTTAAATATGAAAAATGATTTTGAGCTTGTATGAATCTGAATTCAAATGGCCTTTAAAAAACACATGAAACCTCAATTTTCTCATTAGCATAGGAAAATTACCCAACATCCTCTTTCTCAAAGGAGTTGTATGCATTTTTGAATAATGAAGATCTTTTCTTCTTCTTCCATATCAAAACAGCAGCTACAATACTAACAGCGAACACAACAAACAATGGGATACCAATAGCCAAGCCTAATGTGAGGTCTGTATCTGGCAATGGAAAAAATTTATAAAAACTTTTTTTTTTGAAGTAGTACTATATACATATATATATATATATATATGGAGAGAGAAAGATCAGACTGGACAATTAGTACACATATTTTTGCTGTGATCATTTCAATTTCTTAGGCCTACTGTTGGATTCAGGATAAACAATTGAAATAGTGAGGCAGGATGGCATGCAGAGAGACAGACAGATATAATTAAGTAAATAAAAAGGGACTAGAAATAACTATCAAGAGTATTGCATAAAGATAATTTGAATTTTATAAACATAAAATTATCAAGTTTGTATTTTTACCATCTCCTGTATTTCTACTAGTACTTGTTGGTGTTGATGTTGGTGTTGTACTTGTTTCATTACTTGTTTCATTTCTGTGGAAACACAAAATTTGTTGAATGAAATTGAAATTGTGTACAATTATAATAACTATTATCAGACAGAATTTTAAAAAATTATAACGCTGAAAGAATTTTTCTATTTAACAAATTCCGATTATAGTAAATGCCCTTTCAATTAAAATTTCTCGAGTAGTTTTAAAGCAAAAAATTGTTGCTAAAGAAAACAGAGTACTTAAGTTAAATAAATTTTAAACAAATGTTTCACATTTTACAAATACTACCTGCAAAATGCTCCACTAAAAATGTCACATAAAGTTTGATTCGACAAAACTAATGATGAAAAAGAATTTTATGAATTAAAATGTGAGTGAATTTTTTTTTATATCTATTTAAATATTACCTAATTGGCTCATAATGATTAAATATCTTCATTACTAAATTTCTTAAATATTTAACTTTTAAGATGTTTAGTCTAAACAATGTAATTCTTCCCAATGAATTCGACATTTTATTAAAGTTAGTATTGAGTAGTTATCAAAAATACTTCAACATACTTTCTTTGCCTTGAATAATAACAGAAATAACTTCCACAGATTTATTCAGAACTGTTATATTTTTCTTCTCAGATAGGTGAACTAGACCATCATAAACTTTTTTAATATACTCTTCATCTGGTATTTTCCACAACACCAATGATGCATCCACAATAAGACTTCCATTCCTTAGACCAAAAAAAAAACAAAACTTCATTGTTAAGTCTACTGCATGGAAAAAAACAGCTCAGTAATAATTTTACATGAATTATGACTGTACAATCATTGCCTGGAAATTTTCAAAGAGACTTATTGCATACCCTGTTTATGAATAGTTGTGTTTTAACTATTGAGTTAATGCATAACTGTAACAATAGCGTTAATGTACAGAGCAATGTATATGAGGCAAATCATATTTATATACAATTTAATAAGATTTTGTTTTGAAAAAAGTTTATTATGTTAGATATAAATTTGAAAAGAAATTAACCTAGCGAAAATAAAATATTTTACCTCATTTGCACAACTTTCACAGAATGAAGGTCAGTCATATTTTCTTTAAATGAGCTGTTGATCTTTAATAGAGAAAGTAATGCATGCTAGATACTTCTAATGTGAATTGGCTTGATATAACTATTTATGTTAATATATTTTTTCAAGAATTAATAGCATTTTTACTTTCAAATACTTTATCTAGATGTTACTATCTGAATGAATGTAAGTACTTCATATTTTTTTATTCATCTTTTGTAAAAATACTTTCTGCACCAAATAAACATACCAGACTTTCAAAAGCTTCCCTCAGTTGAGTGTAGTTGTGGCTACTGGAGTCATTCAAGTTTATATTACTGGCATCATACTGGAATTTAATTGAAATATTTCTAGTCATTTGCTCTGGTGGGAAAAGAGAAGGAGAGAAGTGAATAGTGAATATTGTTATGTACAAGTCAACCAGCAATGAGGGGTTACCTAATTTTTTTTTAAAGTTACACTTTACTAAATTGTAAACTAAATATTGTAAGGTACACTTATAAAGTTGTAACCAGTTCACTATGATGCTACAATTAAAAAGTAAAGTATTTATAAACTTTTACAATTTTTTTTCATAAGTATCTTTAAAAAAAAATTACTGAACACTTATGAATAGCTATAAATATAAAGCAAATTTTGACACATATCAAATCTACATTTTATTTCTAATTATACAATTTTGACTAAACCATTAAAATGTGTTAAAATTATTTTCTGAACAAAGGAAGAAAAAGATATGTAAATGAATGTAATCAGAAACAATAACTGTTAGAAACAAAATTACCTAAACATGAAAAGCCATCGCTGCTGAGCCGGAAACCATCCTTGCAAAAGCACATAAAGCTTCCAATTGTATTATTGCAATAATGCTCACATAATGATCTGTTTGAAGCACACTCATCAATGTCTGTTAAAAAAGGTAGAAGGGTGCAAGAAAATATAAATACATGTAACACACCCTATCTCAAAACATTTAAAAGAAAAACAAAATACCAATGTGTTTTCTCATGGTCATAAAGGTGTGGCATGCACAATTCGCAGTCGGATTGTTAAATGGTGATTTTATTTATGCAGTACAGACAAATATAAATATTCTAATGCATTAACACATAATTTTTACTTTATATTACATAGATTATACACATATACTTATACAGGTGTAATATCACACAAACCTTTGCAATCATTGATATCAAGAAAATATCCAGCTTTACAAGAACAATTGAAACCACCAATATTATTATAGCAAGTCTGGTTTACTGTACAATTGTTATTTGCAGAATCAATGCATTCATCAATATCTGAAAAATTATGTCAAGGAGATTTTTATAGAATTCTTGATACCAGATTAATCTTTCTGAAATAAGGCATCTGTCATAATAGTTATTAAACCTAAAGGCTAATAATTTGATTTAATTAGGTTGAGAATGTATATGTATATATGTTGAAATATATTCACTACAGCTCAACAAAATTATATTTACTTCTTTCTCCAGGAAAAACTTTCACTTCTTATTATATTATTTTATCATTACAGGGTTTTATCATTTGTCCGCTTTATGTCCAATTATCATACAAACAAGTCAAAGCTGACTAAAGGGTCTGTACCAGCTTTATTCATTTCTCTAACAGACCCAGTAAAATGAAGTAACTTAATTCATACGATATTCACCTTTTGCACTAACCATTAACTTATTCTGAAAACTAAAATAATTAATAATACATTTTGCATCTCATTAAACAGTTCAAACAATATAAAATATTTTAAACAATATTACAAGTGCAATGTAAGCATGATTCTTATCATTTGCAATGCATGATTTTATTTCATTATAAAAATGCAATATTGGCATGAGATGTGGATTTTCGCCATAACACAAAAATAAAAGAACAGATTTCTCAACAATTAAGCATAATGTGGCGAAGGTGTTTGCATAAGTTTAATTGAAATGTAACTGAACAAAGAATCTTTACACTATCCTATCTATACCATTATAAAAACTTTTCTTATAACAAAAAACTTAGTTTATTTCTCAATCCATTATGTATAACTTTATTTACTATACCAGATAATAAGAAATCTTAAGTATTAATATTTTTATGATAACTGTTTAAAATCACAAACAATAATTTAAGCAGTGCTTAAACAATTCTTTTTTTTCACTTTGTCACTGTTTTTTTTGTTTTTTAGCTGTTAAAATGCACTGAAATGTGCATCCTCTTAGCGCAATAAGGTTTTTTACAAATTAGGTCAACAAATATCAAATGTCATTATAGCTGATCTTAAAAAGTCTGTGTAGCAGATCAAGAACATCAACATTAAGAGATAGCTTCAATCGGATTGTTGAATCGCTTTAAATCTAAATCAAGTTTTGACACAGATCAAATCCAAATTTTTAAAATTAATTAAACAATTTTAACTATAGCATTTGAATGAGTTAGAATAATCTTCTGAACCAAAGTAATTAAAAGATGTGTAAATGAATGTAATCAGAAACAATGAACAACTGTTAGAAAACATTTAAAAAAAAAGCAAAATAAAAAGTAAATAAAAATTACCTAAACATGAAAAGAGATCGCTGCTGAGCTGGAAACCATCCTTGCAAAAGCACCTATAGTTTCCAATTGTATTAGTGCAATAATGCTCACATGATGATCTTTTTAAAGCACACTCATCAATGTCTATAAAAAAGGTAAAAAGGTGCAAAAAAAATATAATTAATGTAACATAACAAATAGTAAGGAACACAGTAAGGATGAAAATGTAATTCAGAAAGTTTTCTGAGATTTTTTTAAACACCTAAGTAGGTCATAAATAATTGTGTCTCATAAAAAAATAGTCAAGGGCAACTATTTGTAAATACAACCTGGCAAAAAAAAATGTCTTGTAACAATACAATGTATATAATGAAAATCATAAAACTGCTTTTTCTTTTACTCAATTCATGTAGTAAAATCAAATGAGCCAATAAATATTATCAGCCCTATATTTTTAATAAGTCATCCATCTCTGAAGGCTACTGAAAAAGGGTTCACCACATATCTATATCTAACATTGTCCCATCTTTAATACATTTATTTCATGCTACACAGTGTGGCTTTCAAAAGCAATGAAAGGAGTTCTATATTTTCATTTATAAAAAGCAGATATCTTGGCCTATATTTTAAATATTATTGTGTGAAGTTGTCTTTTTTTTCTAAATCAATACTTGATGATCTTCTATTCCAATGTTAGCCCCTTTTTAAAAAAAATCTTATCTTGGCATTCTTGTCACAATACTCAAGAAAACCAACATTGGGTTAATTTAGTTGAAATTGCAATCAATTTACTACAATGAGACAGTTGTGATTGACAGACATTTTTTTGTCTTTTTTTTTGTATAAATTAGTTTGAAATTTGATTCTATCAACTATTACAAGTTAGATAGTCTAATTAAGTTACTTCTTACAAGTCAGTAAAGAATGAGATGTTTATCCTTCGGTATTAAAAAAATATTTTGACATTTTTCGCAGTGCCCTTTTCTACATAGACGATAATGTGGTGCCCCATGAATTATATTAGAGCCACTTCGTCTCAAACCACAGCTATATTGCCAGAGAGCTATCCCACTTGTCACTCTTTTCGAACATATGGAAAGATTTTGTGCCTTTAATTCTTATTAGTATATTTGTTAATATGTCGATTTCAATATAAAAAAAAATGTCTTGCAAAAAAAAAATATGTTAATAAATAACTTAAATCTTTCTCTCTTATGAATAAGTTAATGGTGTCTGTGTACCTATTTTTAATACTAGCTATCAATATTATTAACAGTTTCAAACTTCTTACCTTGACATTTATCAAAGTCAGTAACATCAAAACCTTCAGCACAAGAGCAATTAAAGCTGCCATCAATGTTAATACAATCATGTGAGCATGTATTTAATACAGTATCACATTCATTGATGTCTGCAAGATGTGAAAATAATTATGACATATTTTATAGCTAAATATAGGAATTTCTGTTAAATAAAACAAATTCTAATCTATGTATCAATACATGCATTGTGGGCAGGCAGTAAATTTTATTAAGTGCAGTATCCTAAGCCATCTCTTTCAGGATCACCCATGGGTGACTTTCTACTGACATAGAGACAGATTTAGTCAGATAATTGATTCCCAACTAATGCACAGATCAGTGACTTCTCTCATTTCCAATTAATATTGTCATTGACCCTATCACTAATAAGAATGTAACCAAATTATGAGTTGAACATCTTTTTTAATTTAATTCTGCAGCTACAATTTATCTATTCTATAAGATAAATAAACTTTTAACTGTCCACTAAAGCAATACAATTCCTAGATACACTTTGACCCTGCAAAACTTTGACCACGGGTAGGTTGACCCCAGACTATTTGTCCCTGTCAACTGATCAAAATAATATTTGAATTATTATTTCTTCGTTTTAAATATGTATATTAACTTTGTTCAATTATGTGTTTTAATTGTTTAAAATATGTGTACATGTATTTGTCTATGTGATGTTTTAGTAATGGACACAAATTGTGTGAATAAGTGACATACTTTCCCCACTCAACAAATCTTTTTGCCCCCTTCTTTTGATAATAACCAAGCTCGGATAAAATTTTGTCACTCTCCCACCTCTGGTCAAGTAAAG
The DNA here is from genome assembly GCA_021962125.1 of Bulinus truncatus. Taxonomy (NCBI): domain Eukaryota; kingdom Metazoa; phylum Mollusca; class Gastropoda; family Planorbidae; genus Bulinus; species Bulinus truncatus. The sequence goes on from JAGDYQ010000004.1 coordinate 5,749,486, forward strand.
CAAATTTGGAAGTGTTATCAGACAGATGAAAGAAATAATGTGCAGGTAAGTCAACAGGTAAACATTATACTGAACCCATCCACCTCAGATATTGACCACTGAGGTCATTTGTATGAGTGGCTAGAGCAGACACAAACCATAGGTCAGTGAAACTCATGTGCAAGCATGAGACGTGTATCTGAGATATTAAGTTGGTCTTTATAAATTTTTGAACGTGGTAAGAGCATAATGACAACCAGAATTCTAACCTTACAGAAAGTCCTACATACAGAAAACTGCATAGGGAAACACCAAATTGTACAAAATACATGTATAATGAAATAATATAACTTCACTTTCATTTCCACTCTCAAATCTTTAAAAATGTTACAATTTCTATTGGACAGGTCAATGCAACCTAAAAAAAAATGATGTATGTTAAGCATTTTTGTGGCCATGATAATTTAATTTCCTTCTTGCATATGTAATTGATAATTCTTGAGTAGTGCATGTACTGCTGAAGCTTTATTCAGATAAATGCATTCTTAGACTCAGCTGATATTACAGTTGATATGGATTTGGATAACTTAACTACATATGTTTAGTTTTCATGACCATTTAACTGGTCATAACTAATGCTGAAGCACTGTATACAAATTCCTCTCAGGGAAATCTTATTTAGAAAGACAAATGCTACACAAAATGTAAGCAATGTAAACTGGTCATATATTGTTAGACTGTTGATATTTCTTATTGTCAATACATTATAACGGATAGAACATTTTTTTAATTGGCATAAACTTTTTACATTTTCGTTTTTAATGATGTGCAAGTGCTATCAAATAAATCAAGCTCAATACATATATATTGTATCATGAAGAAATAACATTATCATATATTTATTTTATTTTCTAATGAACTTGACAAAAATAAAAAAGCTGAACACTATACCTTGGCACTGTCCACTGACATTCTGAAACCCAGATCTACATTCACAAGAGTCGGGTCCCAGCCTATTTACACAAGTCTGATTGGTGGACTGAGAACAATTTAGTGAGTCACACTGGTCAATGTCCAGCTCACAAAATGTTCCTCAAGAAAAAATAGTTTGATATAATGTTGTTGTTTTTTTTACAAAAAGTTGTAAATTTAAAATACATTGCATTCCAAAAATTGTATGCCCTGCAGAGTCAATGGAATTTCTAGAATATGTATATATATATATATATATTCATTAATTTTATACCAAAATGCCAAGTAGTTAAAAGATATATCTAATATGATAGTGGAATAACAGAACTATCATTGTTGAATTTTTAAATCATTTAAAAAATATAATTGAAATAAGCTTTTGAGTCAGTAGTTGAAAAGAGAGTTAAACAAGAGGTTTTTACCATTAAATCCAGGTTTGCACACACAGCCAACTACAGAATCACAATATTCAGCACCAGTGGAACAAGCGCAGCTCATATTGCAGTTGTGACCCCACGTGCCGACTGAGCAGTCTAATATAAAATATAGAAATAATCACATTTAGCACTTTTTTTTTTCATTCATTGGCTGCATGATTACAATTGAGGATCAAATCTCAAATTTGGTGAAAGGCATTTGGCCCTGACCATATTTATCTTAAAACTGTCCAAGAAAGTGATGGAGCTTCAGAATTCAGATCTGAAACTTTAAGCCCTATGCTAAGATATGAATGAGAGCTTTTCATAATATTTTAAATGACACATTTACCATGAGAAGGCCAAGTTTAAAACTTACTGATACAGGATCTTCCATTGTTGTCTAATCTTGTTCCAGTTGAACAAGTGCAATTGTAGCCTGGTTCATTATTGATACACTGTGCACCATTGCTACATGAGTGATTTCCTTTACATTCATCAATATCTGTGTATTTCAAAACAAAAACAACACAATATTTCAATCATGTCATACTTTTACTGAAGCCATGCTCTTAATGAAGCATAAAC
>JAGDYQ010000004.1:5751940-5769497 GCA_021962125.1 Bulinus truncatus
CAGGAAATACGAGCTAAAGCAGAGCCGGGGATGATAGCTCTCAGTACCGAGGATATCCGTGGCATCCCCGGCGATATATTGTTCCTGAAAGAGATAATTTCAACAGATAATTAAATAACAAATAACTATTCGAATAGAAACAATAATTTAAAATTTACTTCTTTTCTTCTTTTAATAAAAAAAATCATAAGTGAGTGCCTTTCAACTTCATAGTTGGGGCCCGTTTCTGAGGTTTTCCTTGTAGGGGGCCTGCGCCCCCCCGTTCATGACCTGAGCCCCCCCCGTCATCAAGATTTCGAGCTTTTGACAAAAATTTTAACACAATGGCTATAAAACACCAACTCATTTGTTCAATAAATCAATAATAATAATTCTTAAAAGTTTACTTTTTGGCAAATCATTCAGGCTATTTTACTTACATATATAACTTATCTAATTTTTTGGGCATAAAAGATTGAATCTTCTGCAATTTTGGGTACCATTGGCATTTGGGTTTGAACAGCCGTGTGAGAACAGTTTCTCAACCTCTCTACTTGGTCATCAAAATAAACACCTGATATCGCAGATGATTGTTTACGCCAGCAAATTCTGGCCACCTTTTCCTTCATATTGCAGTTGAATGCTGAAGCATTTTTAGGTAAATTCAGTGCTAAACAACGACGTTTGAAAATTTGAAACGTATAATAATATAAGTTCAAAAGCAGTGCCGACGAGTGTGGAGGTCAGGGGGTGGTTTTAGGATCCGGACTGAGCTGGCCAATCAACTTTTAAAAATATTAATATCAGCACGGGGGCCCGTGTCACCCCTGCCCAGGGGCCCAAAATTTATGTCGATGGACCTCACTGCAAACCCCCTGTAAGAAGTTTCTTATATATTGATATCTTATGAGTACAACTAGCAACTTAAATAAGTTAATAAAATATTATTGACTTCGGAATTTCATTTTTCAACATATGGCACAAATAATAAAGTACAAACCTATGATTTCTGAGTGATGTTATTTAATTTGCAAATTAACTTTTAGAATAATTAATTTTATTTTAAATTGAATAATTATGACTGTTGTTATTTATAGATCTGTTCTTTTTTTTTCAATATTTTATAAGAAAATATCACACAAATAGCTAAGCTATATTTGTGCATCTTTGGTCGTTCTTCCTGGGTTGTACGTTGACTTACAGTATAATAATATAAATCAGGTATCTATTATAAAATAATTGTACAGTAATAGAACAAATGGTCAATATATCTATAACACTAATCAGAAATTGCCCAGCCTCAATAAATTTTATCATTAAAACTCTTTACTATTTAAATTATTTTTAACAAACCCTGCAAAATTAATGCCATTATTTAAACAGAAGTTAAAATTATTTATTTCTACTTTACAGCTTAACAACTGGCATCAAAATGCACCATTCCAGATGTGAAACCGCAAAAATTTATTGGAGAGGGGACCCACCGAGATCCCTCCCCCAAACCTTCATCTCCGTTCGAAAGCTATTTGCTCTTCGCGCCACCTTTTTCGCCCCCCAATATTCTTCTACTCCCACCAGGGGGCGGATTAGGGGAGGGCCGGGGCATCCTTCCCTGCTACTGCAAGTTTAGGTAATACATAATTAAATTATCACTGAAATATTTTTCGTTCTAAGACCAATATTCCACAATTAAAACAGTTTTACCCCTCCCCCGGGGTCACGTTTTGCCCCCCCGTCAAAGCTGCTCAGATCCGCCCCGTGCCCCCCCCCCGAAAAAAAAATTTCTTCGCCTCCTCACAAAAAATGTCTTTGGCCCCCCAATGCAATATTCCTGGCTACGTGCGAAGCTCGGGTATTTCGCTAGATATTATATATAATAAGGGTCCGTTTACATATTAGGCCTAAATAATGTAATAGTAGTGACGGACTCAGGTCGGTGGAGTGGCCATGACGCAGAATCAAATGTTGGACTCTGAAAAAAAAGTCTGACATCATAATTCGTTTGAGCCAAATTTCCATTTCATTCTTACTTAAGCCCCTAACCAATCAACCCCAGGGTTTCGTGCCCTGCAGTTCCCGGGTCATTTACTCCGCTTATGTGCAAGAGTGCGTATTGGTCTATGTTTCGCTATTGTCTCTTAAAAAAGGCATAGATGCAGGTAGTTGATCTCAGTTATATAAAACTAATTTGATTTATTTAATTAATGATAACAGATGAGATCAAATTTGACATTGTTATTGATTATGGTGGCATATTTATTATTGCACATTATTAGAGTGAGGGAGTTAGAAATAACAGGGAAGATAATTTTAGCTTATATATAAAATTACAGAAGATAAAAAAACTGTTAAAGAAAGAAATACAAAAGAATATGCCGAATAAATAAAATCAACGTTTTTTTTTTTTTTTGCCCGGGTCTAAACTTTTTTAAAACTCCGTAGATAAAGAAGTACTTCCGGTAAAGTAATACACAAGTTGTATATCTACATGTTTCAACTTAAGTCTCGTTCTCAAAAATAGTAAATTTACAACATTTTTTTAACATTTGAAAAAAAAAAACAACTATTACTTTATTGTTATAGGTGCTTTTATGCCCTCTTCCGTTTTTAAATCACTTTTATTCTGTCTAAAACCCTCTGGCCTATGGACACTATAGTATGCAGACAGGAGTTGGCTGGAGTATGTCAGCAATGGTCTAGTCGGTAGTTTTTCCTTTAGGCCGTGGGTTAGGTAAACTGACAGATTTTTTAATCAGTGAATTTCTCTCCTGAGATAAAGCCAATGAATAATTTCCAAGCCCTCCTAATCAGAAGACATACCAATTTATAAATTATATCTTATTTAGTAAATCTAAATGTTGTTGATTTTTGGTTTTCTTTAAGGTTGCGTTTAATGAGCAATCACTTTTGGCATACCCAGCTATGTTTACTATCCAGAACTTATTCGAAGCCATAATATTATTGGTGCCATTTTGGTCTCAGATGGACCCATCGATTCATCACAGGAAGTACATTATCATTTGTATGAAGAACTCAGTGTTCAACAGTGGACTTATTTCTATTCACCACAACTTAAACAAGTACTGGAAAGAGCAACACAAGATGTAATGGATTTACTAACTATATTTCATAAAGAGTCTAATAATATAGTATATAGGCCTACTGCACTTATGTAATTGGGCAAAGTATCTTCATCATTATTGAGCTTTAAAATAAAAATATACATTAACATAAACAAATAAACATAATAATGGGAGTATTTCATTTAATTATATGAAAACTAGGTCAAGTCATTCTACTGAAGACAAGCAGCAGTGGACAATTTCAATGCATCCACTGTTTTAGAGGCTACTTGGAAAAAAGTGAAGCCATATACTTGGTACTCAGGATATTGTTCTAACAGTCGGCCTTGCAAACTAAGGGGAGGTGAGTTGTTAAGGATTTAGATCCAATTTAAGATAGAAGTTTATTTCTCACTGGTTTTTATTTTTGGAGTATATAGTTGCTGTCATAATCATTTTCTTAAAGATAACTTTAATGGGGCACAAACACTAATGCCATATGTTTCTGTAAAATTTGTCTAATCCATTGAGCTTCTTAAAAATATGGATTAAATAATACAAGTGAGTATATAATTGTCTGCAAAGTTAAGGAAAGATCCCAAATTGAAAAAAGAAACGAATGATTGCACATTTCTGCAATTGAACAATGTCACAGAAAGAAAAATAATAGCAGTTCGATTTTCTTGATAAAATACATATAAAACGCACAAAAAAAGATTAAAAAAATAATTCAACTGTTTTTTATATTTATGTTTCTAAACATATGGTTTAATAAAAGGGCTGGGTCGATTGAACTGATTGAAATAAATATGTTCACAGCCAAGTGCGAAAGATGACCCAATTATATTGATATAAAAAACAACAACACAGAGTTGGATGCATTTCTATGTAGCTTGCTTATGCTAAGGAAAATGTGTAACTTGGGTACAATCGCGGGGATTGCCCAAAATCACATTGCTCCAGGTAAGAGCATCTCGATACTCTGGATATTCTTTAAATCTTGAGTTTTTTTATCTTTTTGAAGTCATATAAAATAATCTGCAAAGGTTTTGCCGATGCAGCTAGTCAGCTTAATACTATCTATATCAATAATACTATTTTTTTTTTATTGAAACAGTTAGAAATTTAGAAAGGCAATAAAGGAAATGAAATTCATTTATTTGTGTTGTTTCAGAGTGAACAGAATACATTTCAAGCTATTTATGTCACAGACGGTGTGCAAGCTTTTGTTATTATTATTTACAAACAAGGGTTCATGACTTGGCAGTATGTTGCTAACCGTAGAATTGTTGTAGGCTTCGCTAATCAAAATAACATTGTGGACCTTGGTGTTACATATACAAAGCTGACTGTTGATATGGATAAAGTTATTGGAACTTCAGGTAAATTGTTTTTGTTATATTAGAACAAATTCTGGAAAATTTGTTTCACGAATTATATTTTACCTTCATTCTGTTCATAAATATTATTAGAAGTGCTATAAAGCTAGAAATACATAACTGTATTTATACTCTTTATTTATGTTTTTATGATCCTATAAAATAATAGTCCATTTAAAAGAATATTCAGTGTTTAACTAAATAAATCAGAAACTCAAAGTAAAAAATAAAAAAATAAATAAAAAAATTTTTAAAGCATTGTAAAAGATATATAGTATTCTTGAAGACCATTGCTGCTGGTGAAAGAAAATTTGCATCTCTTTTTGCCAAGGCAAAGTATGGGATGTATAGTTAGCACAGAGACCAAGCACCTTACCCCAGCTAATGTCACATGCCCATTTAAAGCTGGAGATTGTCTCTCATTAACAATTTATATAGTTTTAAAACATTTCTAAAACAAATATTAAATTAATGAAGAGAGATTTTCTGAAACTTTTATCTTCAAAGAAAATAAACAAGTAGCTTAAATTATTCTAGCTTCAATTTCTTTTGAGTAGGTCAACAAGGAATATTCATTTATAAAGTTGGTGAGGTAGAAACTTCAGCTCAAAAATGTGTAAAGTTTTATCAGCAAAACAGAGGAAGAGCAGAGAGTGAAAAATTTAGGAGAGACATGCGCCAGCTATTTGAGTGCCCTTGTTCAAGGAACAGATTAGGGCGGCAGTGGAGGTTTTATGAAAGCAGAGGAGTCTATAGAAATATTGATTGTTATGCAATTGATCCAGTCCACATAAGACTTAGGTTCCCAGGGAATAATCTAAATAAAGTATGAATTCTGATTTATTTTTTTTAACATCTTTCTAGTTATTGATATATTGAGAATTCTGTCAAAGTCAAATTTTAATCGCTGTATTTTTTATGGAAACTTTTTTTTCTGACAGTCTTATATTTTTTTTTTTGCTTTTTCAGCTTTGCTGCTACATATTTTTCAATTACTGGCCATTTTGGAACAATTGGTGGTTAAATTATCAATTGGCTCCATATCTCAGTGGTACACCAGACTCTGGCCATATTCTCACCAGAAATCCTTTCTCAGAATACCGTAAGTTAATTGAGGACGACATAATGCCCAAGTCATGGTGTTGTCGGGAGTCATCTTCATACTACTGCAACCTCTATGATCATGTCAGACCTGACATGGGATGTTCTCCTTATGCAGAGTTTGTGACAGGTACTTCCATAAATGTGTAATTTCTGTAATTGTACATTTTGATTAATAAGAGAGAAATGTTTAAAGATTTTAGAATTATGTTACCGTTGACTAGTGATACAAAGATACATGTATCATTTTTTTAGTGATTTCGAAATGATTCCCAGTGTTTCTCTACTTTTCCCATGCGTTTATGATTATAGGCCATGACAAGCCATCAGTTATTCTAACTATTTATCAAGTTACTTCCTTTTGAATTTTTAATATGTTATGTTAACTGACAATGACCAAAAAGCTGTTTGTTAAGCTCTTTATTTCCTTTTGAGATGTTGGCTGTAGTATTATGTAATGTTAACTGATGTTGACTGATTCTTTATAAATGATCCACATGAAAAATGTGTGTTAACTGACTTTGAACTGCAGTACTGTTGTGTAAGTCTCACAAAGGCATCCTTAATAGTGAACAATTAAGGAACCAACAGCAGGAGACCAAAAGACAGAGAAGGAAGATCGCACGGCAGAAACAGGCCCTCGGTCCTCCATCCAGCTTCATTTGTGGCCACTGCGGAAGAGTCTGTCAGTCCAGGATCGGTCTGCTGAGCCACTCAAGAACCTGCTCTCAAAACACGACTAGATGACTAACCTAGAGCGCTACCATCATCTTTCGAGATGGACGGTTTGCCTACTACTTGATTGACTGTTGTGTACCTGTAGCTACCATTGGGACAGTTTCATAGTGTGGATGCATCCAGTGTTTTAAGTCCCTGTAAGATGAGATGAAATCTCTTAGATCCTATAAACCACTGATGGAATGGTTTTATGGTGCCCTTCTTTTATCCCCACCATAGCCGATAGTGCAATGGCCAAGGAGGCACCACGGTAGATATAGCGGGAACTTTCACCAGACCTGAACTATCCATTGGTCCTCACCGGAGATTGAACCAGGGACCCTCAGGTTGACAGCCTGCATCCAGTAGTCACATTGAAGTTTGTAATTTGCCTATTCAGTCATATATATATGTTTATAGAATAAAGTAAAAAAAAATATTATATTAGAATTTCTTTTTCCCATTTTGCGGATCTTGTTGACAATAAATTTGTTCTCTTATCCCCTTTGGTACTAATCCTTGATATTTGAAAGAAGAAAAGAAAAAATTCCCTTAATACATATTTCCATGAAATGTTTTATCAGGTACAACCTCTGGAGACCCTCACATAACCACACTTGACAACAAACAGTACACCATGAATGGATGGGGAGAATATATTCTTATTGAAGGAAGTAATTTTACACTTCAGGTATACTGCTGAGGCAATGTCTAAGAGGCTGTTAAAATAAAACATTTATGTCACTATCTTTCCTATTACATGAAGAAATTAGTGAATAAATGTTTGAATGTTAATAACTATTTGCTAGAAAATGGATTATTTATTGAGAATTAGATACATTAGCGCTATGAAATTCTATGATTCACAAATAAAAATATTGTTCAGCATATAACATTTTTATTTACTTTATGATACAAGTAAAACTTTAAAAATTATTGTATAATTGTAACAAATTTTATTTATTAAATACAAAAAAATTTTTTTTTAAAATGTACCTTTCATAGTTTTATATTTTAGTCATTAAGAATAACATTTTAAAATTTGTTTTTAATTTTTTTTTTTAAATTGGTATTATTATTAATACATGTGTAAATAGATATATTTCCTTAAAGTGTGTATGGTTATACATTTTTGCATTGTTTCTTGGTTCAGGGCAGAACAGATCGTCTTGAATTAACTGATGGGACATTTTCTAATGCAACAGTTTTTGTTGCCTTTGCTGCTAGAGAATTAAATAGAGGGAAATTTCAGGTTGAGCTATCCAAACAGAAAACATGTAGGTTCATATTAGCACAAAATAATTTTTCTTCTTTTTTTTTTATAGTCAAGGGATTGTTTTATTGCAAACTGTAGATTTAACTAGTTCTCTGGGTGAAGAAAAAATTTTTTTTTCAAAATTCATTTAAAAGCAGATTTTGTTACTAATTTAGCTGCATCTGGAATTTCACAAGTGTTTATCTTTCAGTTAAATATTTGGCACCAATGCATAAACATTATACCTTATTTCAGTTAAAGTAGTACAACTATTTATTTTATTTTTTTAATTATTTAGCTAGGTTAAAATGTAAAAATACAATGAAGTGTGTAATCATCTCACTATTGACAAAGGTCATTCACTGCTTAGTTGGTCTATGGTAGTCATTGTTGATTTATTTTAGGTCAGCCAAGGTTTAAATGTAATTATTTGTACTTATTAGGGTCACTATCTGTACTGGCCAATCATTTAGTCCCAAAGATGTATTTATTTCTTTCCTAGACCCCTTGGCTATTAAAGATCATCTCAGTACTCACTACACAGAAATAAAAACTCCCCTGCCATTTGAATACCTTGCACCCTCCCCCACCCACCCCCTTTCCACCTCAAATCTTCACCTGATTAATCCACTTTCATTGCCGTGATTCAAAAACATTGCATAACTTGATATATCATAATATTAGTCAGTACCTCTAGCTTTGTTTACTATCTCAATGAAAACAAGCAAATAGAAAAACTGTTAACGTAATTCTGTTGGGTGTCATGGACCTGCAGCATCACACCATAGTAAAAGTGCGCAAAACTAAGTTTAATTTGTATTCATCTCAATAACAGCTTGTTACCCTTCATACTTCCATGTGAAGATGGATGAATCTATATACAATTTAAAATTAATTATTTGTAGTAAAATTTTTCTTGGTCTCTGCTAAATTTATTTTTTTTACGATTAGCAATGGTTATTTTTGCTGATGGTGTTGACATCACTAATGAATTCTACATGAGTGAGAATTTCACAAAAGAACTAGAGAACTTTACAGTTTGGAGAGAAGCTATCAACAATAGGACTTCAGTGGTGGCCAGTTTTACATCAGGTAATAAGATAATATTATACAAATGTATCACTGTTGCTATAAGTGATAAATTAACAGTAAGCGGAATCTCTAATCTATTAATTCAGTTTTTTTTCTTGCTGTATGATAAAGTGTCCTAATAATGTTTTAATATCCACATCTTGATATTTTAGTTTAACAAGATTTAATCATACATTGCTAAAATGTGATATCGAAATTTTTCTTAAACATTCAGAATTCATTTCCATTTTTTAAATCTGTTTACAGGTTAATTATAATAGTTTTTTACTTTTCTGTGCAGGAATTAGTTTAGCCATTTTTATAGGTATGGAAAATTTAGAAGTCAGTGTAGAGGCCAACAAAGAATTAAATGGGATGATTAAAGGACTTCTGGGTAATTTTAATGGAAATCAATCTGATGATTTTGTGTTAGCTAATGGAACGGTTTTACCTCCTAATGATACAGACACGGATAGAAAAATATTTAACAATTTTGGCAAACATTGTAAGTATGTTTAATATTAACATTTAATATTTTATTAATGTAAATTAGAAAGCTTTTACAGTAATTTAATTTAAATTCCATCAGTATGATATAGGAAAAGAAAATATAGCCCGTGACTGTTATACTCTTAGACTGCTGTGAAAAGTTCAGATTAATAAGCTCATGAATAGCTTTGGCTCATATTCACCTGATTCTGTTAGGCACAGATTATTAGGGGATGGTATGTCAGCTTTGGCTGAGATTCACCTGTTTCTGTTAGGTACAGGTTATTAGGGGATGGTATGTCAGCATGGTCCCCAACTTGTATCAGATATCCGTTTTAAACTTACTGAAGTAGTTATGTTATACAGACCTGTGAAAAGTGCAGGCACTCACCATGATGGCTTGGGCTTGAGCCAAGGATTTCAAGTCAATCCTCATTCACTTAATTGCGGAATTACCTTTAGCAGATAACAGATTTTTTTCAATAGTGGTCTATAATTAATACCTTTCTTACGTAATGCAAATATCGCTTTACATCTCAATTAAAAATGCCTCCTTAATGATTATGTCAGTCTTAATATTTTCTTAAAAATCCAACTTTGCTTTCTAATTTTATATTCATTACGGTTTCATTCCAGGGGAAGTAACTGCAACAAACAGTATTTTTCTGTATGGACCACGAGAAGGGTCTGAGGACTCATAGGCAAACCCAACACCCTTATTCCAGTATTTCTAGATGAGAAGTTGATAATAAAACTCTGGAAGATTCCTATAAAATATGTGGCTCAGAAAACATTGCTTGTATTTTTGATTTGTTACAACTGAGATGCGAAATTTGCAGAAAATACAAAAAATACTGTTGAAGTCTCACAAGCTACTAGATCTGCTATAGGTTAGATAACTTTTTCTTTTTAATCTGTAACAAAATGCTATGTTAACGCATTAACATAATTTATATATATATATATATATATATTAAATATTTTTTTAACATAAAATCTATTTATCAACAACTATCATCACAATAGATTTTAGTAATAACAGACACTGGATATTGCTTGAATACATGTATGCTTATTTTTTATATCTAGTTGTGGGGAGCATGAATCATGATTTCTATAAAATTATTGGCAATATTTTTTTGTACTTTTCCAGACAATAATTTGCCCACTATTAACATCACTGAAGGTCTAAATAACAATAGCCAGTGGGATGTTGTAGCTGGCCAAGTGGCTTATCTAACATTAACCTCAGAAGATAGTGATAATGACCCCATTACGTACAGATTTGTAAATACTACAGATCCGAGTGTCCAGCTCCATCAGAATAGGACTATAAGATACCTTCCCAGATATTAATCTGCACAGAATCAATATTGGAGTATGTTTCATTTCTTATGTTTATTTATTTCTAAATTGAGTTCGTATATAAATAATATTTTTTCAGGCTGTATATTTTTTTTTAAGCTCTGAGCACAATACTGCATTTACTTTTTTATTTATTGGATTTTTTTTCATTTCCCATAAAGCGCTAATATATTTCTTTAAAATATTTCTTCCTACAGTATATAGGCGCTAATATAGTTATGTAAAGTATTTCACCCTACAGTGTACAGGCGCTAATATAGTTATGTAAAGTATTTCACCCTACAGTGTACAGGCGCGAATATAGTTATGTAAAGTATTTCACCCTACAGTGTATAGGCGCTGATATAGTTCTGTAAAATATTTATCCCTATAGAGTTCAAGCTGTTGATGTTAAAAATGGCAGCTCTTCCATTCTAACAATACATGTGGCTGTTTGTCCAAACTGCAGTGGAAATGGAGAATGTGATAAAAATGTTTTCCAAGAATCGAAATCTGAAACCAATTTTCTAGTGTACTCTTGTGATTGTAAATCAGCCTACTCAGGTAAAAAATAAATTTCTCCATAGTACAAATTCATAACCATGTTATGAAAATCTGTCTTTTCAATTAAATTGTTAGTAAAGTTCTCTTAGCCCAAACGTGCCATCGGAGCAGATGAAGTGTAGAGTTCATCTGTCTCTTTAACCTCGGCATATGAAGGGATTGTGTGGTTAGAACAACACCCAGTCACCTTTACTTCCCCAACTTATTTCAGGCAGGTAGCCATTTAAAGTTGCGTGGACTGCTGAGACGACTTTTGAAACAAATTTCACCTGGAAAAATTCCCATGGTTGTCACCAAAGATTGAACCCAGGACTATCAGATCCACATTCAAGTACTGTTATTTTTATTACAATTTTTTTTACTCATTTTTGCCATTACTTATTTTTTATTCAAGGTGAGAACTGTGACATAGATTATGATGCATGCAGTGCCAGTCCCTGTGCATTAGGTCAGAATTGCACTGATCTAACACCTGAGGTGCAAAATGACAGTTCAGTGGGCTATTCATGTGGGAACTGCCCAGGTGGTTATGAGAAAATATTGATTGGGGGACACTATGTTTGCACTGGTATGAACAAAAAAATCATGTATATTTAGTTGTTAGGTTTAATTTGCTTAATTACATTCAGGGTTGAATTCTCAAATTATAAATGATAAAAAATTAAAAGGTTTTTTCTAATTTATTAAAATATTTTCTTAAAAAAATTAATTTGATTTAACCTGCTCCATTTGTGATGCATACATTTTAACTGTCATTGTCCAATCCTGCAGATATTAATGAATGTAACAACACAGAGATGTGTGAACAAAACTGCACTAACACTGAAGGAGATTATTTCTGTAGCTGCACAGATGGGTACAGGCTCAATGCAGATTTACATACCTGTAAAGGTAATGTTAATCCTAACATCTTAATCCACTGATGTAGATAATTAATTCTTCAAAAAAAAAATTCATTATTAACTACATTATCTTTTCATGTTACTTTTATATCCAGAAAAATAAATTTTGCTTCTGCTAATACTGAAGATCTTTTCTTTAACGTTAACACAACATTTTGCATAGCCGTCAGATGTAACAAAGTTCTACATTCCATTTGATTGAAACTGGATACTCCTTTAGCCACACAGTTCTGTATAGTACCAAGGCTGTGAGAAATTTCTGGACTTTTTTTTCCCCTGCATAAGCGGATCAAACTTAGAAATGATCTTTTCCCTTTGCTGAAATAAATTTTCTTAAATAGTTTCAATTTATACCCCTTCATAAAATTGACATCATTTTATTTATAAGCTTATTTTCTTTGCAGCTTCTTTTATTGAGCAGTGTAGTTTAGCTTATTTTATTAAACAGTGTAGTTTAGCTTACTTTATTGAACAATGTAGTTTAGCTTATTTTATTGAACAATGTAGTTTAGCTTATTTTATTGAACAATGTAGTTTAGCTTATTTTATTGAACAATGTAGATTAGCTTATTTTATTGAACAATGTAGATTAGCTTATTTTATTGAACAATGTAGTTTAGCTTATTTTATTGAACAATGTAATTTTATTTTAGATATTGATGAGTGTGTTGAAAAATCACACAACTGTGAGCAGGACTGTATCAATTTGCCTGGTGGTTTTAAATGCCAGTGTTTTGAAGGATTCAATGAAAATTGCTCTTTAGGTAATCACATGGAGATTTTAGGTCATCTTTTTCTGAGTATATAAAATTTATATGACTAACAGTGTGGCTTAATTAATGTTCAGTGTGGAATGGTTTTGCGAAATTTAAATAATTTTAGATAACTAAATTATACAAACAATAAAAAAATATATTTGGCTTAACACATTTACTGGGATTTTTTTTTACAACTATATTTCCAGATGTAACAGATCAGACAATTTGTGTAGATAAATGTTCAGATCTCTGTCATGTGGTCAATGGGTCAGCTAGATGCTTGTGCAGATCTGGCTACAAACTGAAAGATGACAGTAAAACATGTGAAAGTAAGAACATGTTATTAACGGGAATATTTTCTTATAAGTGCTTAAATAATGGGTGTAGCATATGTTATTTAACGTCAAAAGTTAGATACTGCTTTAAAAAGAAAATCTATTATTCTGAATCTAAAGGATATTTTTTATTGAGATTTGTTTTTAGACTTTGAAATCTTTCATGATATTCTAAAATCATAGGAATAGGAAGAACTATTTTAAGAGATTTTTGTGATGCTGATTGATGTCTATGCCATGTTGTACTGTACTTACCTCGACTTATTTCTCCCTGCAGAGTGGCTATCAATTAATTGGATAATTTGGCCTGTCCAGTCTTTGACACTATAAGGACAGTTTATCTTCAAATTGCCTTTCTAACTTGCTCTATCCAACCTGCTCAGCAAGTTTGTTTTGAGAAAAGTGTCATGCATTGACATAATGCTAAGTTCTGACTGCCTCATTTCTTCTGTTAAAAGTGATTCTTAAAATTACTGTAAAAAAAGCTTGTAGCTGAGTCAAATTTGCAAAATTTCTTGTTTTAGATATCAACGAATGTATGGAAACCAGAAGATACTGTAGCCAGATTTGTACTGACACTCCAGGAAGCTTCATTTGTTCCTGTTATTCTGGATTTAGGTTAGCCCCTGACAAAACCTCTTGTGAAGGTTCGTATGTCATACTTTGGTTTCATTGGACATTAGATATTGGATTAGCACTTGTACTCTTCTTATTTTATCATGCATAAAATAAATCCCTTTGCATTCATTAGCCTGTGAACCTTCTTATTGGGGATTAAACTGTGCAAATCAATGTCAGTGCAGTGGCCATGGAGTGTGTGATCCTGTACGGGGCTGTGTCTGTCATTCAGGCTGGAGAGGAACCAACTGTAATGATGATGTTGACGAATGTGCAGATAAACTACACAACTGTACTTCCTTAGAGATGTGCCAGAATAAAATATCTGGTTATGAATGTCACTGTCTTAATGGTTATGAAAGAAAAAACGGTATTTGCACTGGTAAGAATTTAACCTCTTTTTTAAAAATTTATTTTTTGATGTAGAACCATTTGAACATAATAATAGTGTAAGGAAATGTTTTCTATTCATAAAACTTGTACCAATTCAAAGGTAGTTTAAAAAGAACGTTAAGGAAGTTAATGCTATTTATTGTTTGTATACCCATATTGCATTAAAATTGTGTATTTATATTACATTCAATGTAATAATGCTATTTTTTTTAAATATGATGCATTTTATCTGTCATTTAGAAAAAAAGTTAATTTTTTTTTTATATCTCTGAATCCATCCCTCGCTAACCTATAGAGAACTGGTTTGAGAAGTTCTTTTAATTATTGCGAAAAATATATTTCAAAATATAATTTGGGAAAATATTTTGCTTTACAATTATTTTGAACTTTTGATGTTTGGATATTTTTTTTCCCATTTATTGAACACTCTTATTTTAATTTTTATACAGATATTGATGAATGCTCAGATGTCTTAGCCAATGACTGTAACACTAATTATGAGATCTGTCAGAATTTGAGAGGTGGATTTGCATGTTATTGCAAGGCTGGTTATACTAACAACCTAGCAACTGGCCAGTGTGAAGGTTGGTCTGTCTATCTGTAAAAAAAAGGAAAGATAAATTACCCTCATATCTCAGTCCCAGATAATTTAGTTAGTTTATTTATAACTTGGTAATATTGGATACATCTGCAATTTCTACATTTTATGTTAATGATCGAGATATTATTAACGCTGGGCATGTGCTTTATTTTTATTTGATCATGTTACATGGCAAGTCATATTATTTCCTGGGAAATAAGTCCAACTTCTGTCACGAGTGTATAAAACCATAAAGAAATATATTAATAGCATTTATCATTTTAAAGTTTTTTTTTAGAGATAATGTTGTTAGCTGTTTTAAAAAAAAAAACTGGTATGTTCCTCTAGGCTCCCTTGTTAGGAATAAACCTTACTTTTTTAGGCATTTCCTTGTTTTCAAAAGACATAGTACATAGAAGTGTAATTTTTTCTGCATGTATTTTACATTAAAATATTTGGAAATGAAAGGAGGTTTGAAATTGTCTTTGGTTTAATAAAAAAAAAAATTTCAGGTGAATTTTTAGACCAGTGATGTGTGTAGCTCAAAAATAAACCTATACTAATAATATAACACCATGTTCTAGGAAAAAAATAGAAATTAATTTTTAAAATCTTTTCAAACATTCAAGGTTTTTTAACACAGGACATAATAAATTCTTGTGCAATTTTTCAACCACCACAACCATATTTAGCCACAGAATGCACTGGAAGCTTGGTATTTGTGTTTTTTTTTCACTAAAAAAAGAAAAAAGTAAAAAAAATGGGGAGATAAGAATGGTTTAGTGGATTTATGGAATATATCACTTAGAAAATGTTACTGAGTCTGCGTTTATTATTAAATCGTGTACTTTGTTTTACATTTACAGGACCGTTTCATACATTTTATTATACTTGATTTATAATGTTTCTGAATGTATTTTTTAAAAATTCAATCGCTATGTAAACACGGAATTGTAATACAAAGACATTTATGTATATCTGCTAACCACTCAGTGAAGCACTTTTTATTTATTAACAGATATTGATGAATGTATATCAGACATACACAGATGTGAACAAATATGTGTTAATTCACATGGCTCATATTATTGTAGATGTCAGTACGGATATGACTTATCAGAAAACAGATTGGATTGCACTAAAGGCTAGTGTTGATAGTTATTTAAAGTTTTAGTATTTCATTACTCTGGTACTTCATTTGATTTTTTGTCCTATTTATAAATCCCTATTGATTACATAGTTTGTGGGTCTTACCTTCAGCCAGAGTCATGAACTTTAAATGTAAATATTTTTTTTTTCAGGAAAAAATGTGTGCGAAGGAATGAACTGCAGTCAGGGGTGTACTGTAGATCTGGTAACCAATGTATCCATGTGTTTCTGTAATGCTGGATTTGAGCTTGACCAAGACAATATTACATGCAAAGGTATTTAATCTGATTGTGCATGTCTATCACAAGTCAACTGCACCGGCCATAGATTACCATTTAAGTTAAAAAAAAAAAACAATCTTTCAATGCTTTAAAAAACTCTTAAAGAAGGTATCATAGTTTATAAATATTAATGTTAAATCTATTTCGTTATCTAACAAAGTTAGTATCTTATTGCATTTCTGAGATGGACTTTTTAAAATTAATCTTATTTATTTCTCCAAAGCACCAACAATATTTTGTAGCCCTTCTTATATTTAGCATGCTACTTTTCTGACAGTTTCAAAAGGATTCAGTCCAACATCAAGCCCCTAGCCAGGGCTGGATTACAGCCTTAGGCCTTGGAAATAAGTCAGCCCTAATTCTCAGGCTATAATAATTCTCATTGATTGTTTTCCAGCTAACCTTCATTTGAACTTGCATAGTTTTCAATACTTCGGTAAATTCTGTTTGATGAAAAAAAAAACTTCCTGATGATTTTTCTAATTTCTCATTTATCTGGGGTGAGGGTTAGTATTTTTATTTTTAAAGAGATGAGACAGATGTGATTTTAACTCAAGGTGTGTCGATTATGGCACACTACTTGGAGCCTGTGTGGTGGGGGGGGGGCGAGGAAGTGCAATTTAACGTTTGACATTTGTTTTATTAAAAGATTGATTCTCAACATTCAGTGTAGAGGAAACTGACCTACACATATGTTATCCCAATGTTTAAACAAAGAGGAGTTGGCTGATAGGTCATCAGCCTACATATCTGTATTATAGCTAGTCATGGCTCATCAGAATCAGAAAGGGTATGCTAAATAGAAGTAGGTCTATTATTTTAGAAGGATAAAAGATCACTGTGTTAAATTATTGTACTAAATCACACTCAGTATTTTTTATTCAGTGATTTCTTTTCTGCAGTCCGATATAATTCAGTTTTTTCTCAATTACAACTGCAGGGTGGTGCTTTTCCTCATATATATTCAATAATGGATCCACTTTGTTAACACTGTATTAGAGAAAGTTGTCATGTAAAGTTATGATGGTTCTTTCCTTTTCAAATATTAATGTTATGATTGGTGATGGCCATTATTACCTTTTTAAACTTTTTCTAGCTCCATCATCAGGCATTCTTCTCTCTAATCATCTCTTTCATTTCACATATTTTGTCCACCTGAGCTCACTGTAGCATGTCTGGTCCATTTCAAGCAAAAGTACTACCCACCTTTATTTCATCCTGTATTTCTTCCTCCACTAGATATGCCAGGGCTGGCCAAGGGAAACCCTTAATGTCTTTTATATTATCAAAATTACTTTTAAGGGACACGCCTTAATCAATTAATCAACATTTATGAAAACAAAAGTTCTGTAATAATCATCCAAGAGAAGAGCCAGACTGGGCTAACATAGATGCACACTTCTCTTGTTTCAAGAATCAGCAAGACACAGACTGGGCCAACATAGATGCACACTTCTCTTGTTTTTCAAGTGAATATTTTTCCCCCAACCTCTACCAATGTCGAACTGAGGGCTGTTGATAGGTGTAAACGGCTGACAGTCGACATGCGAGGAAAGTTAATTTAAAGTGTCCCCACATCC
>JAGDYQ010000004.1:5769997-5806555 GCA_021962125.1 Bulinus truncatus
CTTCAACAGTCATACAAAAGAATGCAAGCGTTAATAGCCTGATGTTCCTAGCAATACGAATGCAAGCGTTTATAGCATGACCGTTTAGGCATGCAGGATGCACGCGTTTATAGCATGACCTTTTAGGCACGCAGGATGCACGCGTTTATAGCATGACCTTTCATTCACACAATAAGCAAACACAACTTTTTGAAACAAAAAACAACCAATAAAAAAATTGTTCCAGCGGGTGCGTAAATAATTATTTAATGTGCTTGTGCAATAATATTTTCTAATTTTGTCTCACTGTCTTCTTTAATAGGAACTATTAACACAGTTTTAACAGGGTTAATATCCTATTATATAAAAAAAACACTGCCATTTTGTTCGTCACATGCGCAGCCGACTTCCGTATCATGGTTTCACCCGGGGTGACCCAGTGATGTGAAATGACGTCATAAAGGATATCCCAAGTGCAGAATTATTTATAGCGACATCCCATTCTGCATGCACGCCGAGAAAAAGAAGATATTAGTAGGATGAAATTGCCGATTACCATTAATAAAATTTGCAATGTTTTCTTGAAATTTAACTATATATAAAGAGAGAAAGAGAGAGAAAAAGATATATATATATATATATATATATATATATATATGTATATATACAGTAGAAGTCCAACAGTCCGGAATGCTCGATAGTCCGGCATAACTCCAGAAAATTGTAAAAATTTTGGTTTTCTCCAAAAGTGTGTCTTTAAAGCAAATAAAAACACTCGAGAGCTATTCGAAAGTTTTCGGGATAGTTCGGGATCATCCGAAAGCGCTCGGTATTCTTCGGAAACAATTAGCGGCCATTTTTCTTGTACATTGTTGTTTTGTGTCTTTTCACATCGCAGTAAACGTAACTTTTCAAACTTTTATAGACTGTATATAGCTGTATATATTCCGAAGACCGGAATTTTCGGTAGTCCGGCACCGAGCCGGTCCAGAACGTGCCGGATTATCGGACTTCTACTGTATATATATATATAGAAAGAGTGAGAAAGAGAGAAAGAGAGAGAGATAGAAAGAGTGAGAAATAGAGAGAGAGAGAGAAAGAGAGAGAGAAAAAGAGAGAGATAGAAAGAGAGAGATAGAAAGAGTAAGAAAGAGAGAGAGAGGGGGAGAAAGAGAGAGAGAAAAAGAGAGAGATAGAAAGAGAGAGATAGAAAGAGTAAGAAAGAGAGAGAGAGGGGGAGAAAGAGAGAGAGAAAGAGAGAGAGAAAGAGAGAGATAGAAAGAGAGAGAGAAAGTGAGAAAGAGAGAAAGAGTGAGGAAGAGAGAAAGAAAGAAAGAAAGAGAGAGAAAGAGAGAGGGAAAGAGAGATAGAAAGAGTGAGAAAGTGAGAGTGAGAAAGAGTGAAAAAGAGAGAGAGAATGAAAGAGAGAGAGAGAGGGAGAGAGAGAGAAAGAGAGAGAGAATGAGAAAGAGAGAAAGAGTGAGAAAGAGAGATAGAATGTTTATCTTTATTTAAAGTCCTCTACCTAAAACATATTTTGATGTCTTTGTTATTGGCTTTACATTATAAAGTGTTTCACCTAAATTCTGATATACAATGAGTTGTCAAAGAAGCGATATGCTGTTGATTGCAGGCATGGGTACAAATCCTGTTAAACACAGTTTCACCCCCCCCCCATTTTTTTTTGGTACGCCCATTTCAGCCATATCGACTACAGTCAGGGTCGGGAAAACTATCCCCATAGTGTTTACGGGCATGACTGAAGGTATGAAGATAGCGTGTCTTTTTTTTTTTTGAAGGACTTCGCGTATAATTGTTGTTATATTATTACTAGCATTTAATATCATTTAAATTGAAAAATCAGTAAGTTTATTTCTTTAAAATCAATGAACGTTGTGGAAACCAACGTCAACAGATGCATCTTGCTATACGACATCCTCTGATACAAGTGGTACGACATCCCCTGATACAAATGATACGACATCCCCTGATACAAGTGATACGACATCCCCTGATACAAATGAGACGACATCCTCTGATACAAGTGATACGACATCCTCTCAAACAACAGATACTCTTGAAACAAATAAAACGACATCCCCGGATACAAGTACATTTTCAGTAACTAGCACAGGTACAGCATTAAATTACAATAAGTTAAAAAAAAATGTAAGTATTTCTGAATGCACAAGTGAGTATATATTACTAATTACTTTTCAGTAATGTTACAAATGGAAAAGGAAAATGATGGGGATTAGAAAGTCAAAATAGATAAGAAGTATACAAGTAGGAAGTAGAGCACTGGTTCAGTAAATAGTGATACACTTTAGTTTTACATAGACTTGCCAAATTTATTGAATTATATTAAAATGTGCAAAAAACTATAGAGATTTAAATTCTTTCAAAACTTCAAAGAATTAAAAACAAAGAAAAAAATTCAATCATAAATTTAAAAAGTAAAATTATATTTCATTGGGCTTAGGTCAAGCAATGAATTAAAGAAATTATATACTGACTTACAAAGGAAGAAGATCATTTATTTCTGGCAAACACACTATAATTAAACAAATAAGATCTTAAACAAGACTTGACAATTCTATCTGATAAGAACTCAACATTTTTTTTCCACCTGTTATTGATAACCTACAATAATTTTAAACATAAATTAAAATTTACCACATAATATACATCGCCTACCAATCACTATGAATTCACAATCAACAGATATCACCATAACCGATACATCATCTACTATAGGAATGACATCACAACCGGCCGATGACTCGACAACAGATATATCTCCTACTACCAGTCTGACATCACAACCGGCAGAGTCAACCACAACAGATATATCACAAGCTACCAGTGTGACATCAAATGCATCAGATGCTGAAACAAAAAATACATCACCAACTCAATGTAAGAATTCACAACCAACAGAGTTAACCACAACAGATATATCACCAGCTACTAGTGTGACATCACAACCGGCAGATGGAACCCCAACAGAAGATATATCACAAGCTACCAGTGTGACATCACAACCAGCAGAGCTAACCACAGAAGATATATCACAAGCTACCAGTTTGACATCACAACCGGCAGATGGAACCCCAACAGAAGATATATCACAAGCTACCAGTGTGACATCACAACCGGCAGATGGAACCCCAACAGAAGATATATCACAAGCTACCAGTGTGACATCACAACCAGCAGAGTTAACCACAGAAGACATATCACACGCTACCAGTGTGACATCACAACCTGCAGATGTAACCACAACAGAAATATCACCAGCTACCAGTGTGACATCACAACAGGCAGATGTAACTACAACAGATATATCACAAACTACCAGTGTGACATCACAACCAGCAGAGCTAACCACAGAAGATATATCACAAGCTACCAGTTTGATATCACAACCGGCAGATGTAACCACAGAAGATATATTACAAGCTACCAGTGTGACATCACAACCAGCAGAGCTAACCACAGAAGATATATCACAAGCTACCAGTTTGATATCACAACCGGCAGATGTAACCACAGAAGATATATTACAAGCTACCAGTGTGCCATCACACCCAGCAGACTTAACCGCAACAGATATATCACAAGCTACCATTGTGACATCACAACAGGCAGATGTAACCACAACAGATATATCACACGCTACCAGTGTGACATCACAACCGGCAGATGTAACCACAACAGATATATCACATGCGTCCAGTGTGACATCACAAGCGGCAGATGTCACTATAATCGAAACACAAACTATCAGTTTGTCATCAAATCCAGAAGATACCACAACAACACATACAACACAAACTTCCATTGTGACATCACAGCCAGAAGATGTAACCGGAACTGATACATATCCAGCTAACAGTGTGACATCACAACTAGAGGATGTAACCAAAGCCGATACATCTCAAGATCCCAGTATGACTTCACAATCCGCCGATGTCACTATAACGGATAGAACACACACTACAAATGTGACAGCACAGCCAGCAGCTGTAACCACAACAGATACATTGTCAACTTTGAGTAGGACATCACAAGCAGCAGATGACAACACCACAGATAAATCAGAAACTAACAGTGTGACTTTGCAATCAGAAGAAGTCACAATAACAGATTTATTAAAAACTACGAGTGATACATTACAATCAGACGATGCCTCAACAAAAGATACATCACAAATTACAAGAGAGACGACAGAACAAGCAGATGCCACCAAATCAGATATATCGACAACAGCTGCCAGTGTGACAACTCAACCAGAAGATGCCACCACAACTGATACATCACCAACTCCCAGTGTCACATCACAACCAGGAGACGCCCACACAACCGATACATCATCAACTCCCAGTGTCACATCAAAACCAGCCGATGTAACCACAACAGATACATCACAAGATGCCAGTGTGACATCACAACCAGAAGACGCCACCACAACCGATACATTACCAACTCCCAGTGTCACATCACAACCAGAAGACACCAACACAACTGATACATCAACAACTCCCAGTGTCACATCACAACCAGAAGACGCCACCATAACCGATACATCACCAACTCCAATTGACACATCACAACCAGAAGACGCCACCACATCCGATACATCACCAACTCCCAGTGTCACATCACAACCAGGAGACGCCAACACAACCGATACATCACCAAATCCCAGTGTCACATCACAACCAGAAGACGCCAACACAACCGATTCATCACCAACTCCCAGTGTTACATCACAACCAGAAGACACCAACACAACTGATTCATCACCAACTCTCAGTGTCACATCACAACCAGAAGCTGCAATCACAACTGATTCATCACCAACTCCTAGTGTAACATCACAACCAGAAGACGCCACCACATCCGATACCTCACCAACTCCCGGTGTCACATCACAACCAGGAGACGCCACCACAACCGATAATTCACAAACTCCCAGTGTCACATCACAACCAGAAGACGCCACCACAATCGATACAACACCAACTCCCAGTGTCACATCACAACCAGAAGACACCACCACAACCGATACATCAAAAACTCCCAGTGTCACATCACAACCAGAAGACGCCACGACAATTGATACATCACCAACTCCCAGTATCACATCACAACCAGAAGACACCAACACAACTGATACATCAACAACTCCCAGTGTCACATCACAACCAGAAGACGCCACCACAACCGATACATCACCAACTCCCAGTGTCACAGCACAACCAGAAGACGCCACCATAACCGATACATCACCAACTCCAATTGTCACATCACAGCCAGAAGACGCCACCACATCCGATACATCACCAACTCCCAGTGTCACATCACAACCAGAAGACGCCACCACAACCGATACATCACCAACTCCCAGTGTCACATCACAACCAGAAGACGCCAACACAATCGATTCATCACCAACTCCCAGTGTCACATCACAACCAGAAGACGCCACCACAACCGATTCATCACCAACTCCCAGTGTCACATCACAACCAGAAGCTGCAATCACAACTGATTCATCACCAACTCCTAGTGTAACATCACAACCAGATGACGCCACCACATCCAATACCTCACCAACTCCCAGTGTCACATCAGACCCAGAAGACGCCATCACAACCGATACATCACAAACTCCTAGTGTCACATCACAACCAGAAGACGCCACGACAATTGATACATCACCAACTCCCAGTATCACATCACAACCAGAAGACACCAACACAACTGATACATCACCAACTCCCAGTGTCACATCACAACCAGAAGACGCCACCACAACCGATACATCACCAACTCCCAGTGTCACAGCACAACCAGAAGACGCCACCATAACCGGTACATCACCAACTCCAATTGTCACATCACAGCCAGAAGACGCCACCACATCCGATACATCACCAACTCCCAGTGTCACATCACAACCAGGAGACGCCAACAAAACCGATACATCACCAACTCCCAGTGTCACATCACAACCAGAAGACGCCAACACAACCGATTCATCACAAACTCCCAGTGTCACATCACAACCAGAAGACGCCAACACAGCCGATACATTACCAACTCCCAGTGTCACATCACAACCAGAAGACGCCACCACAATCGATACATCACCAACTCCCAGTGTCACTGCACAACCAGAAGACGCCACCACAACCGATACATCACCAACTCCCAGTGTGACATCACAACCAGAAGCTGTTACCACAATCGATACATCACCAACTCCCAGTATCACATCACAACCAGATGACGTCACCACAACTGATACATTACCAACTCCTAGTGTCACATCAAAACCAGAAGACACCAACACAACCGATAATTCACCAACTCCCAGTGTCACATCACAACCGGAAGACGCCAACACAGCCGATACATTACCAACTCCCAGTGTCACATCACAACCAGAAGACGCCACCACAATCGATACATCACCAACTCCCAGTGTCACTGCACAACCAGAAGACGCCACCACAACCGATACATCACAAACTCCCAGTGTCACATCACAACCAGAAGACGCCACGACAATTGATACATCACCAACTCCCAGTATCACATCACAACCAGATGACGTCACCACAACTGATACATTACCAACTCCCAGTGTCACATCACAACCAGAAGACGCCACCACAACCGATACATCACCAACTCCCAGTGTCACAGCACAACCAGAAGACGCCACCATAACCGATACATCACCAACTCCAATTGTCACATCACAGCCAGAAGACGCCACCACATCCGATACATCACCAACTCCCAGTGTCACATCACAACCAGGAGACGCCAACAAAACCGATACATCACCAACTCCCAGTGTCACATCACAACCAGAAGACGCCAACACAACCGATTCATCACAAACTCCCAGTGTCACATCACAACCAGAAGACGCCAACACAGCCGATACATTACCAACTCCCAGTGTCACTGCACAACCAGAAGACGCCACCACAACCGATACATCACCAACTCCCAGTGTGACATCACAACCAGAAGCTGTTACCACAATCGATACATCACCAACTCCCAGTATCACATCACAACCAGATGACGTCACCACAACTGATACATTACCAACTCCTAGTGTCACATCAAAACCAGAAGACACCAACACAACCGATAATTCACCAACTCCCAGTGTCACATCACAACCAGAAGATGCAATCACAACTGATTCATCACCAACTCCTAGTGTAACATCACAACCAGAAGACGCCACCACATCCGATACCTCACCAACTCCTAGTGTCACATCAAAACCAGAAGACACCAACACAACCGATAATTCACCAACTCCCAGTGTCACATCACAACCAGAAGATGCAATCACAACTGATTCATCACCAACTCCTAGTGTAACATCACAACCAGAAGACGCCACCACATCCGATACCTCACCAACTCCCAGTGTCACATCACAACCAGGAGACGCCACCACAACCGATAATTCACAAACTCCCAGTGTCACATCACAACCGGAAGACGCCAACACAGCCGATACATTACCAACTCCCAGTGTCACATCACAACCAGAAGACGCCACCACAATCGATACATCACCAACTCCCAGTGTCACTGCACAACCAGAAGACGCCACCACAACCGATACATCACCAACTCCCAGTATCACATCACAACCAGATGACGTCACCACAACTGATACATTACCAACTCCTAGTGTCACATCAAAACCAGAAGACGCCAACACAACCGATAATTCACCAACTCCCAGTGTCACATCACAACCAGAAGACGTCACAACAACTGATACATCACCAACTCCCAGTTTGACATCACAACCAGAAGCTGTTACCACAATCGATACATCACCAACTCCCAGTATTACATCACAACCAGATGACGTCACCACAACTGATACATTACCAACTTCTAGTGTCACATCAAAACCAGAAGACGCCAACACAACCGATACATCATCAATCACCAGTGTGACGGCAAAACCACCAGATGCTAACATATCTGATACATTGCTATATACCAGTGTGACATACCAGCCGTCAGATATAAGCACGTTAGATACATCGTCAACAACTTATTTAACAGATTATTCACCAATTACCAGTGTGACATCACAATCAGCAAATTTTACGTCAGCAGACACATCATTGATTATCAGCATGACATCAGATCCAGCAGATGTCACAGCAACGAACACATCGCCATTTGCCAGTGAAACACAAACCTCGAGTCCAGACATTTTTACTACAAGTTTAGTAGAGATCACATTTTTACAAAACTCGACTCCAGAGATTTCGAGTACCCAATTAGTAGAGATTATCACTTCACAAACTGCGAGTTCAGACATTTCGAGCACACAATTAGTAGAGATTATCACTTCACAAACTCCGAGTTCAGACATTTCGAGCACACAATTAGTAGAGATTATCACTTCACAAACTCCTAGTTCAGACATTTCGAGCACACAATTAGTAGAGATTATAACTTCACAAACTCCTAGTTCAGACATTTCGAGCACACAATTAGTAGAGATTATAACTTCACAAACTCCTAGTTCAGACATTTCGAGTACACAATTAGTAGAGATTATCACTTCACAAACTCCGAGTTCAGACATTTCGAGCATACAATTAGCAGAGATTATAACTTCACAAACTCCGAGTTCAGACATTTCGAGTACAAAATTAGTAGAGATTATCACTTCACAAACTCCAAGTTCAGACATTTCGAGTGCACAATTAGTAGAGATTATCACTTCACAAACTCCAAGTTCAGACATTTCGAGGACACAATTAGTAGAGATTATCACTTCACAAACTCCAAGTTCAGACATTTCGAGTACACAATTAGCAGAGATTATCACTTCACAAACTCCGAGTTCAGACATTTTGAGTGCACAATTAATAGACATTATAAATTCACAAACTCCGAGTTCAGGGATTTCGAGCACACAATTAGTAGAGATTATAACTTCACAAACTCCGAGTTCAGACATTTCGAGTACACAATTAATTGAAATCACTACATCACACATCTCGACTCCAGATATTTTCAGTACACAATTAGTAGAGGTCTCAACCTCACAAACCTTGACTCCAGACATTTTAAGTACACATTTTGAATTGATCACAATATCAAAAACCTTGCATTCAATTATTTCAAGTACACAAATAATGGAGGATACACATGCATTATTTACATCAACGTCTAGTATACAAACGATATACATCACAACAGATGAAGCACCAACTTTAGCCATTGTGAGTACACAACCAGTAGAGGTCACTAAATCATCTGCAACTACCACTTATACTTCACAACTAGTAGAGGTCACTACATCATTTCCAACTACCACTTATATTTCACAACCCGTAGATGTTACTACATCATCTCCTACTATTACTTATGCTTCACAACCAGTAGAGGTCACTACATCATCTGCAATTACCACTTATGCTTCACAACCAGTAAAGGTCAGTACATCATCTCCAATTACCACGTATACTTCACAACCAGCAGAGGTCACTACATCATCTCCAACTGCCACTTATACTTCACAGCAAGTAGAGGTCACTACATCATCTCCAACTACTACTTATACTTCACACCCAGTAGAGGTGATTACATCATTTCAAACTACCACTTTTACTTCACAACCAGTAGAGGTGATTACATCATTTCCAACTACCACTTTTACTTCACAACCAGTAGAGATCACTACATCATCTCCAACTTTAACTTATACTTCACAACCAGTAGAGGTCACTACATCATCTCCAACTACCACTTATACTTCACAACTAGTAGAGGTCACTACATCATTTCCAACTACCACTTATATTTCACAACCCGTAGATGTCACTACATCATCTCCTACTATTACTTATGCATCACAACCAGTAGAGGTCACTACATCATCTCCAGCTACCACGTATACTTCACAACCAGCAGAGGTTATTACATCATATTCAACTTCCACTTTTACTTCACAACCAGTAGAGGTCACTACATCATCTCCAACTGCCACTTATACTTTACAACCAGTAGAGGTCACTACATCATCACCAATTACAACGTATTATTCACAACCCGTAGATGTCACTACATCATCTCCAACTACCACTTATACATCACAACCAGTAGAGGTCACTACATCATCTCCAATTACCACGTATACTTCACAACCAGCAGAGGTCACTACATTATATTCAACTGCCACTTATACTTCACAACCAGTAGAGGTCACTACATCATCTCCAACTGCCACTTATACTTCACAACCAGCAGAGGTCACTACATTATATTCAACTTCCACGTATAGTTCACAACCAGTAGAGGTTATTACATCATATTCAACTTCCACTTATACATCACAACCAGTAGAGGTCACTACATCATCTCCAACTGCCACTTATACTTCACAACCAGTAGAGGTCACTACATCATCTCCAACTACCACGTATATTTCACAACCAGTAGAGGTCACTACATCATATTCATCTTCCACGTATACTTCACAACCAGTAGATGTCACTACATCATCTCCAACTTCAACATATACTTCACAGCCAGTAGAGGTCACTACATCATCTCCAACTATCACTTATACTTCACAGCCAGCAGAGGCCACTACATCATTTCCAACTACCAATTTTACTTCACAACCAGTTGAGATCACTACATCATCTCCATCTTTAACTTATACTTCACAAACAGTAGAGGTCACTACATCATCTCCAACTTCAACTAATACTTTACACCCAGTAGAGGTTACTACATCATATTCAACTTCCACGTATACTTCACAACCAGTAGATGTCACTACATCATCTCCAACTTCAACTTATACTTCACAACCAGTAGAGGTCACTACATCATCTCCAATTACAACGTATTATTCACAACCAGTAGAGGTCACTACATCATCTCCAATTACCACGTATACTTCACAACCAGCAGAGGTCACTACATTATATTCAACTTCCACGTATAGTTCACAACCAGTAGAGGTTATTACATCATATTCAACTTCCACTTATACATCACAACAAGTAGAGGTCACTACATCATCTCCAACTGCCACTTATACTTCACAACCAGTAGAGGTCACTACATCATCTCCAACTGCCACTTATACTTCACAGCAAGTAGAGGTCACTACATCATCTCCAACTACCACGTATACTTCACAGCTAGTAGAGGTCACTACATCATTTCCAACTACCACTTATATTTCACAACCCGTAGATGTCACTACATCATCTCCTACTATTACTTATGCTTCACAACCAGTAGAGGTCACTACATCATCTCCAATTACCACATATGCTTCACAACCAGTAGAGGTTACTACATCATCTCCAACTGCCACTTATACCTTACAACCAGTAGAGGTCACTACATCATCTCCAATTACCACGTATACTTCACAACCAGCAGAGGTCACTACATCATATCCGACTACAACTTCTACTTCACAACCAGTAGATGTCACTACATCATCTCCACCTACCACTTATACATCACAACCAGCAGAGGTCACTACATCATCTCCAACTGCCACTTATACTTCACAACCAGCAGAGGTCACTACATTATATTCAACTGCCACTTATACTTCACAACCAGCAGAGGTCACTACATCATATCCGACTACAACTTCTACTTCACAACCAGTAGATGTCACTACATCTACTCCACCTACCACTTATACATCACAACCAGCAGAGGTCACTACATCATCTCAAACTGCCACTTATACTTCACAACCAGCAGAGGTCACTACATTATATTCAACTTCCACGTATAGTTCACAACCAGTAGAGGTTATTACATCATATTCAACTTCCACTTATACATCACAACCAGTAGAGGTCACTACATCATCTCCAACTGCCACTTATACTTCACAACCAGTAGAGGTCACTACATCATCTCCAACTACCACGTATATTTCACAACCAGTAGAGGTCACTACATCATCTCCAACTTCAACATATACTTCACAGCCAGTAGAGGTCACTACATCATCTCCAACTATCACTTATACTTCACAGCCAGCAGAGGCCACTACATCATTTCCAACTACCAATTTTACTTCACAACCAGTTGAGATCACTACATCATCTCCATCTTTAACTTATACTTCACAAACAGTAGAGGTCACTACATCATCTCCAACTTCAACTAATACTTTACACCCAGTAGAGGTTACTACATCATATTCAACTTCCACGTATACTTCACAACCAGTAGATGTCACTACATCATCTCCAACTTCAACTTATACTTCACAACCAGTAGAGGTCACTACATCATCTCCAATTACAACGTATTATTCACAACCAGTAGATGTCACTACATCATCTCCAACTACCACTTATACTTCACAGCCAGCAGAGGCCACTACATCATTTCCAACTACCAATTTTACTTCACAACCAGTTGAGATCACTACATCATCTCCATCTTTAACTTATACTTCACAAACAGTAGAGGTCACTACATCATCTCCAACTTCAACTAATACTTTACACCCAGTAGAGGTTACTACATCATATTCAACTTCCACGTATACTTCACAACCAGTAGATGTCACTACATCATCTCCAACTTCAACTTATACTTCACAACCAGTAGAGGTCACTACATCATCTCCAATTACAACGTATTATTCACAACCAGTAGATGTCACTACATCATCTCCAACTACCACTTATGCGTCCCAACCAGTAGAGGTCACTACATCATCTCCAACTACCACTTATACATCACAACCAGTAGAGGTCACTACATCATCTCCAACTGCCACTTATACTTTACAACCAGTAGAGGTCACTACATCATCTCCAATTACCACGTATACTTCACAACCAGCAGAGGTCTCTACATTATATTCAACTTCCACGTATAGTTCACAACCAGTAGAGGTTATTACATCATATTCAACTTCCACTTATACATCACAACAAGTAGAGGTCACTACATCATCTCCAACTGCCACTTATACTTCACAA
Source organism: Bulinus truncatus (assembly GCA_021962125.1). NCBI lineage: Eukaryota > Metazoa > Mollusca > Gastropoda > Planorbidae > Bulinus > Bulinus truncatus. The sequence goes on from JAGDYQ010000004.1 coordinate 5,783,029, forward strand.
CCAGTAGAGGTCACTACATCATCTCCAACTGCCACTTATACTTCACAGCAAGTAGAGGTCACTACATCATCTCCAACTACCACGTATACTTCACAGCTAGTAGAGGTCACTACATCATTTCCAACTACCACTTATATTTCACAACCCGTAGATGTCACTACATCATCTCCTACTATTACTTATGCTTCACAACCAGTAGAGGTCACTACATCATCTCCAATTACCACATATGCTTCACAACCAGTAGAGGTTACTACATCATCTCCAACTGCCACTTATACCTTACAACCAGTAGAGGTCACTACATCATCTCCAATTACCACGTATACTTCACAACCAGCAGAGGTCACTACATCATATCCGACTACAACTTCTACTTCACAACCAGTAGATGTCACTACATCATCTCCACCTACCACTTATACATCACAACCAGCAGAGGTCACTACATCATCTCCAACTGCCACTTATACTTCACAACCAGCAGAGGTCACTACATTATATTCAACTGCCACTTATACTTCACAACCAGCAGAGGTCACTACATCATATCCGACTACAACTTCTACTTCACAACCAGTAGATGTCACTACATCATCTCCACCTACCACTTATACATCACAACCAGCAGAGGTCACTACATCATCTCCAACTGCCACTTATACTTCACAACCAGCAGAGGTCACTACATTATATTCAACTTCCACGTATAGTTCACAACCAGTAGAGGTTATTACATCATATTCAACTTCCACTTATACATCACAACCAGTAGAGGTCACTACATCATCTCCAACTGCCACTTATACTTCACAACCAGTAGAGGTCACTACATCATCTCCAACTACCACGTATATTTCACAACCAGTAGAGGTCACTACATCATCTCCAACTTCAACATATACTTCACAGCCAGTAGAGGTCACTACATCATCTCCAACTATCACTTATACTTCACAGCCAGCAGAGGCCACTACATCATTTCCAACTACCAATTTTACTTCACAACCAGTTGAGATCACTACATCATCTCCATCTTTAACTTATACTTCACAAACAGTAGAGGTCACTACATCATCTCCAACTTCAACTAATACTTTACACCCAGTAGAGGTTACTACATCATATTCAACTTCCACGTATACTTCACAACCAGTAGATGTCACTACATCATCTCCAACTTCAACTTATACTTCACAACCAGTAGAGGTCACTACATCATCTCCAATTACAACGTATTATTCACAACCAGTAGATGTCACTACATCATCTCCAACTACCACTTATACTTCACAGCCAGCAGAGGCCACTACATCATTTCCAACTACCAATTTTACTTCACAACCAGTTGAGATCACTACATCATCTCCATCTTTAACTTATACTTCACAAACAGTAGAGGTCACTACATCATCTCCAACTTCAACTAATACTTTACACCCAGTAGAGGTTACTACATCATATTCAACTTCCACGTATACTTCACAACCAGTAGATGTCACTACATCATCTCCAACTTCAACTTATACTTCACAACCAGTAGAGGTCACTACATCATCTCCAATTACAACGTATTATTCACAACCAGTAGATGTCACTACATCATCTCCAACTGCCACTTATACATCACAACCAGTAGAGGTCACTACATCATCTCCAACTATCACTTATACTTCACAACCAGTGGATGTCACTACATCATTCCCAACTACGACGTATACTTTACAACCAGTAGAGGTCACTACATCATCTCCAATTACCACTTATACTTCACAACCAGAAGATGTCACTACATCATCTCCAGCTATCACTAGGACATCAGAATCAGTGGCTGTCTCCGAAACAGAACAAATTTCTCCTACTATGTCAAATCTGCCAACACCAGCAATATATACCGTATTCACAGATTTAAGCCTTTCGACATCAACCACGCCAACATTTACTATCAGCTCTTCGTCAGCGACATATGGTGAAATAGGTCCAGCAACGTCTTCATTCATAACTGGTATGAGCATTTTTTTTCAAACATCTTTTGACAGAACAGTTATCTGAAATCAAACAAAATTCTAATTTTTCATGGCCTATTTTGACTCATCAAAAATTTTGACTCATTAAAATTAAAAGCACTTTTTTTTAAAATTAAAACTAATACAAGTGCATAATGTTAGTGCCGTCCGGAAAGAATTCTAAGAATGCAAATTGTAATCAGAAATCAATGCTTTTACAATGCAATAAGAATACGAACATGATTTGAAATTCGAATATCCTGGTGGTTATTTCTGTGTTTTTAATCCCTAAAATTATCGACTGAACGCCTTAACTATCAAGAACTTAGAAACATAACTAAATATATGCCAGTGCCATAAAATACGAACATGCACTGAAATTTCAACATCGTGAATGTTATTATTTTTGGGGTTTTTATTTTTTTATTTCTGGGGTTTTTTTTATTTCTTTAAGTCCCTTACCTTTGCGATCACCTTTGTGAAATTTATAATATTTCTCAACTTAGTGAAAGTATCCGGAATTTTTTTTTTTGCAACGCTTTTTAATGTTTAGTACATTTACCATTCAAATACACGGTGTCTTTAAAATATCTATCTCTATTGCGTCCTTAGTGAGTGGCGATTTGGTAGACCTCCCCCCGCCACCCACAGAACCATTGCATGAAAAGGACCAGCGCCTATGAGTCTGAGAAGGGTAGACTTGGAGATAATGTTTAATACCTTACAGTTTCAAAACTAAAATCTTTGTCCCTGCATCGTTCCTAGCACCCATCATAGATTCATAATAACTATATAAAATGGATGAATCCATTGCTAGATCCCAACAAAAACACGATTTTTTACTAATATTGCTGCCGAATAGGGTTTCAAATGTTTTAGTCTTAGGCTTCTTATGCAAACAGTGAGTAATTTAGTATACAAGTTAAGTAAATAAGATATAAATCTCTCTCTGTAAACTTTTGTCAGTATATCTGTCTAAGCATGTATAAAAATATGAATATCCTTTCTCCAACTGATCATTATAAATGTAAAACAAGCACCTGCTTAAGGCGTCAAGGGAAGACTGGTCTCCAATATAAAAGCGTGGGTGCCCTTTTGTGTATCTTTAAATTTATATAATGGCAAAATTATAAAGTCCAACTCTATTCATTTAACTATAATCATTGACAAACTGACCAAAATAAATGAAATTAATAATCCATATTGATGCTGACTTTTTCTGGTCAATATAAACATAATTGAATGATCTAAGGAATTACTTTTTACTTGTTTTTGTTAATATGAATATAATATAATAATAGCGATTTGGGGTCTGCGTTAAATCGAATATAAAGAATTAATACAACAGTATACCAGTTTAAAATACAATCATGAAAATAATCGGATTTGCCCGAAACCAAAAATAACCTAGCCTACCTATTAAGCCTAAGGGAATATAACTCTAAGCAAAGGTTTTGCAGGGTACAGCTAGTAAAAGTATAATTCTTTAAAAGTTTTTTTTTTTTTCAGGAGTTCTTGTCAAAAGAGGAATTCTAAACATTTCAACACATTTTGACTCATTAAAATTAAAATAGATTTACATAATATATATATATATATATATATATATATATTTATATATGAACTGTTTTTCTTTTCAGCGTATATAATAATAAAACGTATCTGTATATATATATATATATATATATATATATATATATATATATATATATATATATATATATATCCTCAGTTACAGAAGACATATTGCCAACATCCACTATAACTACACATTCTGGTGAGGAATCGGCAACACACGCATTTTCTACCACAACCGTATTATCTCAGACTACCACAGATGAAACAACATCTTCTGCCACCACAACAGAAACTTCAACCAGTGTGATCACCTCACCATCAACCACGTCGACAACAGTAACCCCAATAACCACAACATCAAATACGGAAACCACAACATCAACTACGGATAATACAACAACCAAAACATCAACTACGGAAACCCCAATAACCACAACATCAACTACGGAAACCCCAACAACCACAACATCAACTACGGAAACCCCAACAACCACAACATCAACTACGGAAACCCCAACAACCACAACATCAACTACGGAAACCCCAACAACCACAACATCAACTACGGAAACCCCAAAAACCACAACATCAACTACGGAAACCCCAACAACCACATCAACTACGAAAACCCCAACAACCACAACATCAACTACGAAAACCCCAACAACCACGACTACAACAACAACTTCTGCGAGTAAGTTTTTCTCTTTTAACTTTCTTTATGTTTAAGGTCACAAAAAGGTTAAATTATTACTTAATCCAGAATATATATATATATATGACTTAGTTGCGTCATTAGGAAGGTTCGGGGGGGGGGGGGATGTGCGGTCCGCATCGTGTGATATCATTTTAGGGGTGAAACCAAAATGAACAGTTCTAAATTTCATAGCAGAAAAAAATGGTATAGTCGATTTTATAATCAATCATAGTTAAAAACATGATCAGTAGCACAGGGTGTCACCACTTAGAGCAGTATCACAGGGTGCCACCATGCAGAGCAGTATCACAGTGTACCACCATGCAGAGCAGTAGCACAGAGTGCCACCATGCAGAGCAGTAGCACAGAGTGCCACCATGCAGAGCAGTAGCACAGAGTGCCACCGTGCAGAGCAGTAGCACAGGGTGCCACAGTGCAGAGCAGTAGCACAGAGTGCCACAGTGCAGAGCAGTATCACAGGATGCCACCATGCAGAGCAGTAGCACAGAGTACCACCATGCAGAGCAGTAGCACAGGGTGCCACCATGCAGGGCGTCTAGAGCGTAGGTAAATTAACGTAATTTACATCTTACTGAAATAAAGTCAGCAATAATAACGTTTTTATCGCTAAAGGATTTTAAAGTAAATTCTATAAGGTCTAGTAGTGCAGGAAAATTCCAAAATGTACCATTGGTGGAAGTCTTGGAAGGGGGTGGGGGGTTACACCGTGAATTTTCTGCACAGGGTGACACCAACCATAGTGACGCAATTGATTTGACTTTCTCTGTCTTTTATCATTTTTGTTATATGTAGGTGAGTCGCAAAATCCTAAAGAAAAACCATTTGATAACCACTGATACATCATATGCTGATTAGAATACATAATTTGATAACCACTGCTCTATGCTGATTGGAATACATAATTTGATAACCACTGCTCTATGCTGATTGGAATACATAATTTGATAACCAGTGCTCTATGCTGATTGGAATACATAATTTGATAACCACTGCTCTATGCTGATTAGAATACATAATTTAATAACCACTGCTCTATGCTGATTGGAATACATAATTTGATAACCACTGCTCTATGCTGATTGGAATACATAATTTGATAACCACTGCTCTATGCTGATTGGAATATAGAATTTGATAACCACTTCACTAGGCTGATTTAACACAGAATTTGATAACCACTGCACTAGGCTGATTTAACACAGAATTTGATAACCACTGCACTAGGCTGACTTGAATACAGAATTTGATAACCACTGCACTAGGCTGACTTGAATATAGAATTTGATAACCACTGCACTAGGCTGACTTGAATACAGAATTTGATAACCACTGTACTAGGCTGATTTGAACACAGAATTGTAGTGTAAAATTAAAAATCATGTATCGCGTCTATGTATAAAATACACACACATAGGCCTTCACATAGAGTTTCTAGTCTAGGGCCCGCAGCACTTTTAGGGCCCCATTGCAGTATTTTTTTTAAAGTATGCTAAAAGGGCACCAGTTTGGAAATTTCGTTTAAAGCCCCAGATTATATCAGGCTGTCTCTGCCTAAGGCCAACATTGATTACAATGTTTTTGATAATAAAAAAGATAGGATAAGAAAATAATCGTGGCTGAAAAAAAATCGTTATGAATTTACACACTTTTTATTTGTTAACTACTAAGCCCAGTTCGGTGTTATTAAACAGTTTCAATATTTTCAGCCCTGTATCCATATGGACAATCTAGTAATGACACTCGCATTGGTTGGTCTGGTTGGAGTGTATTCAGTTCAACCATATATTTCAGTAACGGAGTACCATTTGGAACAACCTCACAAAGATCTGCTAGGGTTAGTTGACATTTGGAATCTATAATTAGAAATGATAGTTTGAAAAAAAAAAAAAGAAAGTTTGATATTAAGTTTTATTTATTTTCATATTGTGTGACTGGAAGTTACTTTTATGAAAAATGGTGTGTAGTTATGAAGTCGTCTGAAGTATGACATTGTAGGGCCTACACATATTTTGTCTGGCTGACGTAAAAAAAAATTTCTTTGCAGATCAAGCCTATGTATTACCGGTTATATATAACTATAGTCCTTTATCGTTCCAAACGTAGCAGCCCTCCCATTTCCCCATTAACACGTCTATCTACGTGTTAACAATCGATTAAAAGGACAGGGTTTGAAGACCGAAGGGGGAGTGCGACCCGTAGAATGGGAGTTTATGAGTGGAGGGGAAGGTGAGGTATGCCCGTGGATGCAAGGAAAGGTTAAAGAGACTGGGGTTTGGAGCTCGGGGTAGAAGAGGGTGGTGGAATGGGAGGGTGGGAGGAGGGTCAAATGAAGGAGTTATTTATGGACGGAACTTCGAGGTACGTGTGATGTGAATTGGAGCTCCGGGGAATGAGGAGTGGGACTGAGGGTTTGGGGTCGGGGAAGGAGTGAAAGGTTAGAGTGAAGGGTGGTGGTCCGGGGACGGCGGTTTTTTTAAATGAAAGTTTTGGTATCCATGGAATATGGAGGAGGCGGCCCGGGGAGGAGGGGTGTATCAATTGATTGGAAGACCAACGTCTATACAAAGAGTGCTCGATTTAAGAAAAATCCAAAGCCGGGGATGAAAATAAATGTCTGCAGAGCCGGGGATAAATTTCTATGGTTTCATCCCCGGCAGGGAAATAATAGCTAAAGCAGAGCCGGGGATGACAGTTCTCAGTACCTGGGATATCCCCGGCATCCCCGGCGATATATTGAGCCCTGAAAGAGATACTTAACAGATAATTAAATAACAAATAACTATTGGAATATGTTCACTTACTTTAAAATTTGCTTCTTTTCTTCTTAATAAAAAAAATCATAAGGTAGTGCTTCTCAACTGCGAAGCTCGGGTATTTCGCTAGATATTATATATAATAAGGGTCCGTTTACATATTAGGCCTAAATAATGTAATAGTATTGACGGACTCAGGTCGGTGGAGGCCACGGACGCAGAATCAAATGTTGGACTCTGAAAAAAAAAAGTCTGACATCATAATGCGTTTGAGCCAAATTCCCATTTAGTCTTTACTTAAGCCCCTTACCAATCAACCCCAGGGTTTCGTACCCTATGCTCCCCGTCATTTTATTCGCTTATGTGCAAAAGTGCGTATTGGCCTATGTTTCGCTATTGTCTCTTAAAAAAGGCATAGATGCAGGTAGTTGATCTCAGTTATATAAAACTAATGATAACAGATGAGATAAAATTTGACATTGTTATTGATTATGGTGGCATCTTTATTATTGCACATTATTAGAGGGAGGGGGGTTAGAATAACAAGGAAGATAATTTTAGCTTTATATAAAATTACAGAAGATAAAAAAACTGTTAAAAATGAAATACAAAAGAAAATGCCGAATAGATAAATCAATGATTTCTTTTTTTGCCCGGCTCAAACTTAAAAAACTCTATAGATAAAGAAGTACTTCCGGTAAAGTAATACACAAGTTGTTTATCTATGATCTTAACTAAGTCTCGTTCTCAAAAATAGTAAATTTTACGTAACATTTTTGCAACATTTGAAAAAAAAAAAAACAACTATTACTTTAAAAGCTATATGTGCTTTTATGCCCCCTTTCTCTTTTTAAAATCAATTTTGTTCATGCCCAAAAACCCTATGTAATTGCCGTATAGAGTAGGCCTATGGACACTATAGACACTATAGTATAGACTGAGTTGGCTGAGTATGTATGGTCTAGTTCTAGTTTTTCCTCTAGGCTGTGGGTTTGCAGACTGACAGATTTTTTAATCAGTGCATTTTTCTCCCTGAGATAAAGCTAATGAGTAATTTACAAGCCCTCCTATTCCTAATGAGAAGACATACCACTTTAAAATTATATCTTATTTAGTAAATGTTTGTAAATTTTTGTTTTCTTTTAGGTTGCATTTAATGGAGCAATCACTTTTGGTATACCCAGCTATGTTTACTATCCAGAACTAAGTCGAAGCCATAATATTATTGCGCCATTTTGGTCTCAGATGGACCCATATGATTCATCACAGGAAGTATATTATCATTTGTATGAAGAACTCAGAACAACAGGGACTTATTTCTATTCACCACAACTTAAACAAGTACTGGAAAGAGCAACACAAGATGTACGAATTTAATAACTATATTTTATGATAAAGAGTCTAATAATATAGTATATAGGCCTACTGCACTTACAATTGTGCATGTATCTTCATCATTATATGAGCTTTAAAATAAATACAAAAAAGTTAATTTTTCAGGGGGGGTAGGTAAGGAAAAAAATTATAAAAAAAATTCTATTTAATATGTCCGAAAAAAAAATTCGGATGTTTGTTTGAAACACACTCATTAACATTTGTGCAAAGTTATTGTATGATATCTACAATAGATTTAAAAAATTGGTTCTTTGAACATTTTTGAAAATATGTTTTAAAATTACACTTTTTTACCCAAAAAAGTCACAAAATACATAATATTTTTTTTTATTTCTTTGTTCATTAATTGGTATGTTATATGCATGTGCCAAAAAATGGCTAGTGTAGCTTAAAAAATAAAAAAGATAGAAAAAACAACTAGCAGAAACCTTAAATGGCCCATGGACCACCTTAAATATAAATAAATAAACATAATAATGGAAGTATTTCACTTAATTATATGAAAACTAGGTCAAGTCATTCTACAGACAGGCAGCAATGGATAATTTCAATGCATCAACTGTTTTAGTGGCTACTTGGAAAAAAGTGAAGCCATATACTTGGTACTCAGGATATTGTTCTAACAGTCGGCCTTGCAACTATGAGGTGAGCTGTTATGATTAGATCCAATTTAAGATAATGTTTATTTCTCACTTAGATCCAATTTAAGATAATGTTTATTTCTCACTTATTTTTATTTTTTAGTATATAATACTGTCATAATTATTTTTTAAAAGATACTTTTGAGACAACACAAATAACAATGTATGTTTCTGTAAAATTTGTCTAATCCATTGAGTTTCTTAAAAATATTATTAAATAATACATGAGTCATGTTTGTTTGCAGTTAAGGGAAGATCCAGAATTCATTACATATTTCTGCTATTGAACTAAGTCACAGAAAGAAAAATTATAGCAGTACGATTTTCTTGATAAAATACATATATAAACGCACAAAAAAGATTACAAAAATAAATCAACTGTCTTTTATATTTATGTTTTAAAAAAAATGGCTTAATAAAAGGGTTGGGTCGATTGAACTGACTGAAATCAAATATGTTCATAGTCAAGTGCAAAAGATGACCCAATTATATTGTAAAAAAAACAACAACACAGTGTTGATGCATTTCTCTGTAGCTGCTTATGCTAAAGAAGTTTGTACATCTGTGTGATTGTCCAAAATACATTGTCTAGAAAAGAGTATCTGGATTAAACCCTTATAAATGCAACTATTTGTTTAACTTTAATATTAATTAAATATATATATATATATATATATATATATATATATATTGTTTTTTTCTTTTCATCTACAATTTAATTGATATACTTTGTTTGTGAGTTACCAAGCTAGTACCAATTCTGGATAGAATTGTTTTTTTTTTTCTAAATGTTGAGCTATTTTATCTTTAAGTCACATAAAATAATCTGCAAAGGTTTTGCTGGATGCAGCTAGTCATTTAATACTTACTATATCAATGATACTTTTCATTAGTGTTTGGTGAGAAAGTTAAAAGCAATAAAGGAAATGAAAGTCATTTATTTGTGTTGTTTCAGAGTGAACAGAATACATTTCAAGCTATTTATGTCACAGACGGTGTGCAAGCTTTTGTTATTATTATTTACAAACAAGGGTTCATGACTTGGCAGTATGTTGCTAACCGTAGAATTGTTGTAGGCTTCGCTAATCAAAATAACATTGTGGACCTTGGTGTTACAGATACAAAGCTGACTGTTGATATGGATAAACTTATTGGAACTTCAGGTAAATTGTTTTTGTTATATTAGAAAAAATTCTGGAAAAGTTGTTTCACGAATCATATTTTAACATCATTCTGTTCATAAATATTATTAGAAGTGTGATAAAGCTAGAAATACAGTTATTTATACTCTTTATTTAAGTTTTTATGATCCTATAAAATAATAGTTCAGTCTTTGACTAAACAAATCAGAAACTCAAAGTAAAAAATACAAAAGTGAATAAAAAATTTTTAAAGCATTGTTTAAGATATATAGTATTCTTGAAGACCATAACTGTTGGTGAAGGAAAATTTGCATCTCTTTTTGCCAAGGCAAACTATGGGATGTATAGTTAGCACAGAGACCAAGCACCTTACCCCAGCTAATGTCGCATACCCATTTAAAGCTGGAGATTGTGCTGACCTGATCATTTGCCTCCCATAAACAATTAATATAGTTTTAAAACATTTCTAATACAAACATTAAATTGATGAAGAGAGATTTTCTGAAGCTTTATCTTCAAAGAAAATAAACAAGTAGCTTAAATTATTCTAGCTTCATTTTCTTTTGAGTAGGTCAACAAGGAATATTCATTTATAAAGTTGGTGAGGTAGAAACTTTAGCCCAAAAATGTGTAAAGTTTTATCAGCAAAACAGAGGAAGAGCAGAGAGTGAAAAATTTAGGAGAGACATGCGCCAGCTATTTGAGTGTCCATGTTCAAGGAACAGATTAGGGCGGCAGTGGAGGTTTTATGAAAGCAGAGGAGTCTATAGAAATATTGATTGTTATGCAATTGATCCAGTCCACATAAGACTTAGGTTCCCAGGGAATAATCTAAATAAAGTATGAATTCTGATTTATTTTTTTTAACATCTTTCTAGTTATTGATATGTTGAGAATTCTATCAAAGTCAAATTTTAATCGCTGTATTTTTTGATGGAAACATTTTATTCTGACATTCGTATTTTTTTTTTGCTTGTTCAGCTTTGCTGCTACATATTTTTCAATTACTGGCCATTTTGGAACAATTGGTGGTTAAATTATCAATTTGCTCCATATCTCAGTGGTACACCAGACTCTGGCCATATTCTCACCAGAAATCCTTTCTCAGAATACCGTAAATTAATTGAGGACGACATAATGCCCAAGTCATGGTGTTGTCGGGAGTCATCTTCATACTACTGCAACCTCTATGATCATGTCAGACCTGACATGGGATGTTCTCCTAATGCAGAGTTTGTGACAGGTACTTCCATAAATATGTCATTTCTGTAATTATACATTTTGATTAATTGTAGAGAAATGTTTAAAGATTTTAGAATTATGTTACTGTTGATCAGTGATAGGAAGATATCATTTTTTTTAGTGATTTCGAATGATTCCCAATGTTTCTCTACTTTTCCCATGTGATTATGATTACAGGCCATGACAGTTATTCTAACTATTTGTCAAGTTTCTTCCTTTTGAATTTTTTATATGTTAAGTTAACTGACATTGACCAAAAGCTATTTGTTAAGCTAGTTATTTCCTTTTGAGATGTTAACTGTAGTGTTATGCCATGTAACTGATGTTGACTGATTCTTTTTAAATGATCCACATGAAAAATGTGTGTGAACTGACTTTGAACTGCATTACTGTTGTGTACCTGTAACTACCATTGGGACAGTTTTATAGTGTGGATGCATCCAGTGTTTTAAAACCCTGTAAGATGAAATGAAATCTCTTAGATCCTATAAACCTCTGATGGGATGGTTTTATGGTGCCCTTCTTTCATCCCCACCATAGCCGATAGTGCAATGGCCATGGAGGCACCACGGGAGATATAGCAGGAACTTGAGCCAAGACCTGAACTATTCATTGGTCCTCACTGGAGATTGAACCAGGGACCCTCAGGTTGATAGCCTGCATCCAGTAGTCACATTAAAGTTTGTAATGTGCCCATTCAGTCATATATATACGTTTATACAGTAAAAAAAATGCAATTTATAACAGAATTTCTTTTTCCAATTTTGTGGATCTTGTCGACAATAAATTTGTTCTCTTATCCCCCTTGAAATTTGAAAGAAGAAAAGAAAAAAATTCCCTTAATACATATGTCCATGAAATGTTTTATCAGGTACAACCTCTGGAGACCCTCACATAACCACACTTGACAACAAACAGTACACCATGAATGGATGGGGAGAATATATTCTTATTGAAGGAAGTAATTTTACACTTCAGGTATACTGCTGAGGCAATGTCTAAGAGGTTGTTAAAATAAAACAGTTATGTCACTATCTTTCCTATTACATGAAGAAATTAGTGAATAAATGTTTGAATGTTAATAACTATTTGCTAGAAAATGGATTATTTAGTGAGAATTAGATACATTAGCGCTATGAAATTCTATGATTCACAAATAAAAATATTGTTCAGCATATAAAATTTTTATTTACTTTATGATACAAGTAAAACATTACAAATTCTTGTATTATTGTCATACATTTTATTTATTAAATACAAAAAAATGATATAAATAATTTTAAAAATGTTCCTTTCATAGTTTTATATTTTAGTCATTAAGAATAACATTTTAAAATTTCTATTAAATTTTTTTTTTAAATTGGTATTATAGTTAGTGCATGTGTAAATATGTACATTTCCTTAAATTGTGTATGGATATACATTTTTGCATTGTTTCTTGGTTCAGGGCAGAACAGATCGTTATGAATTAACTGATGGGACATTTTCTAATGCAACAGTCTTTGTTGCCTTTGCTGCTAGAGAATTAAATAGAGGGAAATTTCAGGTTGAGCTATCCAAACAGAAAACATGTAGGTTCAGATTAGCATTAAATAATTTGTTCTTTTTTCATAGATAAGGGATTGTTCTATTGAAAACTGTAGATTTAACTAGCTCTCTAGGTTAAGAAACATATTTTTTTTCTTCAATATTTATTTAAAAGCAGATTTTGTTACTAATTTAGCTGCATCTAAAGTTCACAAGTGTTTATTATCAGAACATCTTTCAATTCAATATATGGCACCAATGCATAAACTGTGCATTAACTTATTTCAGTTAAAGTAATGGTGTCACTGACCTGCAGCGTCACACCATAGTAAAAGTGTAAAAACTAAGTTTAATCTTTACCCTTCATACTTCCATGTGAAGATGGTTCAGTCTATACAGAATTTAAAATCAATTATTTGGAGTAAAATTTATCTTGGTCTCTGCTAAATATATTTTGTTTTATGATTAGCAATGGTAATTTTTGCTGACGGTGTTGATATCACTAATGAATTCTACTTGAGTGAGAATTTCACAAAAGAGCTAGAGAACTTTACAGTTTGGAGAGAAGCTATCAACAATAGAACTTCAGTGGTGGCCAGTTTTACATCAGGTTATAAGATAATTTTATACAAATGTATCACTGTTGCTTTAAGTGATAAATTAACAGTAAGCGGAATCTCTAATCTATTAATTCAGTTTTTTTTCTTGCTGTATGATAAAGTGTCCTAATAATGTTTTAATATCCACATCCTGATATTTTAGTTTAACATGGTTTAATCATACATTGCTAAAATGTGATATCTAAATTTTTCTTAAACATTCAGATTTCATTTCCATTTTTTAAATCTTTTTACAGGTTAATTATAATAGTTTTTTTTTACTTTTCTGTACAGGAATTAGTTTAGCCATTTTTATAGGTATGGACAATTTGGAAGTCAGTGTAGAGGCCAACAAAGAATTAAATGGGATGATTAAAGGACTTCTGGGTAATTTTAATGGAAATCAATCTGATGATTTTGTGTTAGCTAATGGAACGGTTTTACCTCCTAATGAAACAGACACGGATAGAAAAATATTTAACAATTTTGGCAAACATTGTAAGTATGTTTAATATTAACATTTAATATTTTTTTAATGTAATTTAGAAAGCTTTTACAGTAATTTAATTTAAATTCCATCAATATGATATAGGAAAAGAAAATATAGCCCGTGACTGTTATACTCTTAGACTGCTGTGAAAAGTTCAGATTCCTTAATAAGCTCATGAATAGCTTTGGCTCATATTCACCTGATTCTGTTAGGCACAGATTATTAGGGGATGGTATGTCAGCTTTGGCTGAGATTCACCTGTTTCTGTTAGGCACAGGTTATTAGGGGACGGTATGTCAGCTTTGGCTGAGATTCACCTGTTTCTGTTAGGCACAGGTTATTAGGGGACGGTATGTCAGCTTTGGCTGAGATTCACCTGTTTCTGTTAGGCACAGGTTATTAGGGGATGGTATGTCAGCTTTGGCTGAGATTCACCTGTTTCTGTTAGGCACAGGTTATTAGGGGACGGTATGTCAGCTTTGGCTGAGATTCACCTGTTTCTGTTAGGTACAGGTTATTAGGGGACGGTATGTCAGCTTTGGCTGAGATTCACCTGTTTCTGTTAGGTACAGGTTATTAGGGGACGGTATGTCAGCTTTGACTGAGATTCACCTGTTTCTGTTAGGTACAGGTTATTAGGGGACGGTATGTCAGCATGGTCCCCAACTTATATCAGATATCCGTTTTAAACTTACTGAAGTAATTATGTTATACAGACCTGTGAAAAGTGCAGGCACTCACCATGATGGCTTGGGCTTGAGCCAATGATTTCAAGTCACTTCATTCACTTAATTGCGGAATTACCTTTAGCAAATAACAGATTTTTTTTCAATAGTGGTCTATAATTAATACCTTTCTTACGTAATGCAAATATCGATTTACATCTCAATTTAAAATGCCTCCTTATTGAATATGTCAGTCTTAATATTTTCTTGAAAAAAAATACAACTTTGCTTTCTGATTTTATATTCATTACGGTTTCATTCCAGGGGAAGTAACTGCAACAAACAGTATTTTTCTGTACGGACCACGAGAAGGGTCCGAGGACCATAGGCACCCAGAGTTTATTCCAGTATTTCTAGATGAAGTTAATAAAACAACTCTGGAAGATTCTTATAAAATATGTGGCTCTGAAAACATTGCTTGTATTTTTGATTTTGTTGCAACTAATGATGCGAAATTTGCAGAAAATACAAAAAATACTGTTGAAGTCTCACAAGCTACTAGATCTGCTATAGGTTAGATAACTTTTTTCTTTTTAATCTGTAACAAAATGCTATGTTAACGCAATTAACATAATTTATATATATATATATATTAAAAAAATTTTTAACATAAAATCTATTTGTCAACAACTAACATCACAATAGATTTTAGTAATAACAGACACTGGATATTGCTTGAATACATGCATGTTTATTTTTTATATCTAGTTGTGGAGAGCATGAATCATAATTTCTGTAAAATTATTGGCAATATTTTTTTGTACTTTTCCAGACAATAATTTGCCCACTATTAACATCACTGAAGGTCTAAATAACAATAGCCAGTGGGATGTTGTAGCTGGCCAAGTGGCTTATCTAACATTAACCTCAGAAGATAGTGATAATGACACCATTATGTACAGATTTGTTAATACTACAGATCCGAGTGTCCAGCTCCATCAGAATGGGACTATAAGATACCTTCCAGATATTAATCTACCAGTCAATATTGAGTATGTTTCATTTCTTATGTTTATTTACTGCTAAATTAGTTCGTATATAAATAATATTTTTTCAGGCTATATATTTTTTTTTAAGCTCTGAGCACAATACTGCATTTACTTTTTTATTTATTGGATTTTTTTTCATTTCCCATAAAGCGCTAATATATTTCTTTAAAATATTTCACCCTACAGTGTATAGGCGCTAATATAGTTATGTAAAATATTTATCCCTAAAGAGTTCAGGCTGTTGATGTTAAAAATGGCAGCTCTTCCATTCTAACAATACATGTGGCTGTTTGTCCAAACTGCAGTGGAAATGGAGAATGTGATAAAAATGTTTTCCAAGAATCGAAATCTGAAACCAATTTTCTAGTGTACTCTTGTGATTGTAAATCAGCCTACTCAGGTAAAAAATAAATTTCTCTATAGTACAAATTCATAACCATGTTATGGAAATCTGTCTGTTCAATTAAATTGTTAGTAAAGTTCCCTTAGCCCAAACGGGCCATCGGAGCAGATGAAGTGTAGAGTTCATCTGTCTCTTTAACCTTGGCATATGAAGGGATTGTGTGGTTAGAACAACACCCAGTCGCCTTTACTTCCCCAACTTATTTCAGGCAGGTAGCCATTTAAAGTTGCGTGGACTGGTGAGACGACTTTTGAAACAAATTTCACCTGGAAAAATTCCCATGGTTGTCACCGAAGATTGAACCCAGGACTATCAGATCCACATTCAAGTACTGTTATTTTTATTACAATTTTTTTTTACTCATTTTTGCCATTACTTATTTTTTATTCAAGGTGACAACTGTGACATAGATTATGATGCATGCAGTGCCAGGCCCTGTGCATTAGGTCAGAATTGCACTGATCTAACACCTGAGGTGCAAGGTAACAGTTCAGTGGGCTATTCATGTGGGAACTGCCCAGGTGGTTATGAGAACATATTGATTGGGGGACTCTATGTCTGCACTGGTATGAACAAAAAAATCATGTATATTTAGTTGTTAAGTTTAATTTGCTTAATTACATTTAGGGTTGAATTCTCAAATTACTCATATTGAAATACAAATGATAAAAAATTAAAAGGTTTTTTCTAATTTATTAAAATATTTTCTTAAATAAAATTAATTTGATTTAACCTGCTCCATTTGTGATGCATACATTTTAACTGTCATTGTCCAACCCCCACAGATATGAATGAATGTAACAACACAGAGATGTGTGAACAAAACTGCACTAACACAGAAGGAGATTATTTCTGTAGCTGCACAGATGGGTACAGGCTCAATGCAGATTTACATACCTGTAAAGGTAATGTTAATCCTAACATCTTAATCCACTCATGTAGATAATTAATTCTTAAAGAAAATTTCATTATTAACTACATTATCTTTTCATGGTACTTTTACATCCAGAAAAATAAATCGTGCTTCTGCTAATACTGAAGATCTTTTCTTAAACGTTATACAATATTTTGCATAGCCGTCATATGTAACAAAGTTCTCCAGTACATTTGATTGAAACTGTCTTTAGTTTTAAGTCCACTGGACACTCCTCTAGCCACACAGTTCTTTATAGTGCCAAGGCTGTGATAAATTTCTGGACTTTTTTGTTTCCCCTGCTTAAGCGGATCAAACTTAGAAATGATCTTTTCCCTTTGCTGAAATAAATTTTCTTAAATAGATTCAATTTATACCCCTTCATAAAATTGACATCATTTTATTTATAAGGTTATTTTCTTTGCAGCTTCTTTTATTGAACAGTGTAGTTTAGCTTATTTTATTGAACAGTGTAGTTAAGCTTATTTTATTGAACAATGTAGTTTAGCTTATTTTATTGAACAATGTAGTTTAGCTTATTTTATTGAACAGTGTAGTTAAGCTTATTTTATTGAACAGTGTAGTTTAGTTTATTTTATTGAACAATGTAGTTAAGCTTATTTTATTGAACAGTGTAGTTTAGTTTATTTTATTGAACAGTGTAGTTTAGCTTATTTTATTGAACAGTGTAGTTTAGCTTATTTTATTGAACAGTGTAGTTTAGCTTATTTTATTGAACAGTGTAGTTTAGCTTATTTTATTGAGCATTGTAGTTTAGCTTATTTTATTGAACATTGTAGTTTAGCTTATGTTATTGAACAATGTAATTTTATTTTAGATATTGATGAGTGTGTTGAAAAATCACACAACTGTGAGCAGGATTGTATCAATTTGCCTGGTGGTTTTAAATGCCAGTGTTTTGTAGGATACAATGAAAATTGCTCTTTAGGTAATGACATGGAGATTTTAGGTTATCTGTTTCTGAGTATAGAAAAAAAAATACAGGGCTAACAGTGTGGCTTAATTAATGTTCAGTGTGGAATGGTTTTGTGAAATTTAAACAATTAGATAACTAAATTATATAAACAATAAAAAAATATATTTGGCTTAACACATGTACTGGGATTTTTTCTTTACAACTATATTTCTAGATGCAACAGATCAGACAATTTGTGAAGCAGCCAACTGTTCACATCTCTGTCATGTGGTCAATGGGTCAGCTAGATGCTTGTGTAAATCTGGATACAAATTGAAAGATGACAGTAAAACATGTGAAAGTAAGATCATGTTATTAACGGGAATATTTTCTTATAAGTACTTTACTAATGGGTGTAGGGGTGTAGCATATGTTATTTAACGTCAACAGTTAGGTACTGGTTTAAAAAGAAAATCTATTACTCTGAATCTAAAGGATATTTTAGATTGAGATTTGTTTTTAGACTTTGAAATCTTTCTTGATCTTCTAAAAGCATTTGTAATTAAGTGCATGTAAAAAAGATACTGAAATCAATAAATTTATAATTTTCTTTTGAGGCAGTATTATGTAAGAATTATTTTTTGAAGAGAAAAGAAATGCATTTATATTTACGAAAATAAATCCTTAAGATTTCTAAGAATAGGAAGAACTATTTTAGAGTTTTTATATTGCTGATTGATGTCAATGCCATGTTATATACTGTACTTTCCATGACTTTTTTCTCCCTGTGACTATCAGTTGATCTTTGACACTATAAGGACAGTTTATCATCATATTGCCTCTCTAACTTTCTCTATAAAACATGCTCAGCAAGATTGTTTTGAGCAGAGTATCATGCATTGACATAATGCTAAGTCCTGACTACTTCATTTCTTCAGCTAAAAGTGACTCTTAAAAGTTCTGTAAGATTAGCTCTTGGTTCAGCTTAGCTGTGTCAAATGTGTAAAATTGCTTTTTGTTTTTAGATATCAACGAATGTACTGAAATCAGAAGATACTGTAGTCAGATTTGTACTGACACTCCAGGAAGCTTCAATTGTTCCTGTTATGCTGGATTTAGGTTAGCCCCTGACAAAACCTCTTGTGAAGGTTCGTATGTCATACTTTGGTTTCATTGGACAATAGATATTGGATTATCACTTGTACTCTCCTTATTTTATCATGGCATTGAATAAATCCCTTTGCATTCATTAGCCTGTGAACCTTCTTATTGGGGATTAAACTGTGCAAATCAATGTCAGTGCAGTGGCCATGGAGTGTGTGATGCTGTACGGGGCTGTGTCTGTCATTCAGGCTGGAGAGGAACCAACTGTAATGATGATGTTGATGAATGTGCAGATAAACAACACAACTGTACTTCCTTAGAGATGTGCCAGAATAAAATATCTGGTTATGAATGTCAGTGTCTTAATGGTTATGAAAGACAAAATGGTATTTGCACAGGTAAGAATTTATCCTTTTTTTTTAAATTTATTTTGGTGTCAAATCATTGAACATAATAATGTATTACTTTAAATTTAAGCAGCTGATGTTTTAAATTGGTGTAAGTAAATGTTTGTTATTCATAAAACTTGTACCATCCAAAATTAGCTTAAAAAAGAACGTTAAGGAAGTTAATGCTATTTATTGTTTGTATACCTGAATTACCCCTAATGCATTAAAATTGTGTATTTGTATTACATACAATGTAATAATTAATTTTTTTTTTAAACATGATGCGATTTAATTACATTTAGAAAAAAAAGTTTATATTTTTAAAATATTTTCCTCGCTAATCTATAGAGAACTGTTTAAAGAGTTCCTTTAATTATTGCGAAAAATATATTTCAAAATATAATTTTGAAAAATATTTTGCTTGACAATTATTTTGGAATTTTGACGTGTGGATATTTTTTTTACATACATTGAACACTCTATTTTAATTTTTATACAGATATTGATGAATGCTCAGATGTCTTAGCCAATGACTGTAACACCAATTATGAGATCTGTCAGAATTTGAGAGGAGGATATGCATGTTATTGCAGGGCTGGTTATACTAACAACACAGCAACTAGCCAATGTGAAGGTTGGTCTATCTATCTGTACAAAAATGAAAAGATAAATTACTGTCATAACTCAATCCCTGATTATTTAGCAAGTTGATTTACAACTAGGTAATATTGGATAAATCTGCAATATCTACATTTTACGTTAATGATCTTGGATATATTGTTGTTCGCATGCACTTTATTTTTATTTCCTTTGATCATGTTACATGGCAAGTCATTTTATTTTATGGGAAATAAGTCCCACTTCTATCACTAGTGTATAAAACCATAAAGAAATATATTAATAGCATTTATCATTTTTAAGTTTTTTTTTCAAGATAATGTTGTTAGGGATAAACCTTCCTTTTTTTAGGCATTTCGTTGTTTTCAAAAGACATAGTACAAAGAAGTATAATTTTTCTGCATGTATTTTACATTAAAAACTTTGAAAATGAAAGGGGGGTTTGATATTGTGTTTGGTTTAATAAAAAAAAGTTACAGCTGAATTTTTAGACCAGTGATGTGTGTAGCTCAAAAAAAACCTGCACTAATAATATAACACCGTGTTCTAGGAAAATAACAGAAATTAATTTTTTAAATCTTTTCAAACTTTCAAGGTTTTTTAATACAGGACATAATGTTCTGTGCATTTCTAATATCACAACCATATTTAGCCACCTAATGCACTGGTATCTTGGTATTTGTGTCTCATTAAAAAAGGGAAAAAAAGTAAAAAAATGGCAGAGAAGAATGGTTTAGTGGATTTATGCTTTTCAATTTGAAACTTTACTGAGTGTGTGTTTCATTAAATCATATACTTTATTTTAAATTTACGGGAACTGTTTCAAACATTTTATTATACTTGATTTATAATGTTTCTGAATATATTTTTTAAAATTCAATAGCTATGTAAACATGGAATTGTAATGCAAAGACATTTATGTATTTCTGCTAATCACTTAGTGAAGTACTTTTTATTTATTAACAGATATTGATGAATGTATATCAGACATACACAGATGTGAACAAATATGTGTTAACTCACATGGCTCATATTATTGTAGATGTCACTACGGATATGACTTATCAGAAAACAGATTGGATTGCACTAAAGGCTAGTGCTGATAGTTATTTAAAATTTTAGTATTTCATTACTCTGGTACTTCATTTGATTTTTTGTCCTGTTTGTAAATTACCTATTGATTACACAGTTTGTGGATCATACCTTCAGCCAGAGTCATGAACTTAAAACATTTAAATGCAAACTAATTTTTTTTTTCAGGAAAAAATGTGTGCGAAGGAATGAACTGCAGTCAGGGGTGTACTGTAGATCTGGTAACCAATGTATCCATGTGTTTCTGTAATGCTGGATTTGAGCTTGACCAAGACAATATCACATGCAAAGGTATTTAATCTGATTGTTTATCACAAGTCAACTGCACTGGCCATAGATTACCATAAAAATTAATGTTAAATCTATTTCATTATCTTACAAAGTTAGTATCTTGTTGCATTTCTGAGATGGACTTTTTTAAATCAATCTTATTTATTTCTACAAAGCACCAACAATATTTTGTAGCCCTTCTGATATTTAGCATGCTACTTTTCTGACAGTTTTAAAAGGATTCAGTCCAACATCAAGCCCCTAACCAGGGCTGGATTACAGCCTTAAGCCTTGGAATAAATTAGCCATCGTTCTCAGGCTCTAATAACTCTCATTGATTTTTTTCCAGCTAACCTTCATTTGAACTTGCATAATTTTCAATACTTCGGTAAATCCTGTTACATTAAAAAAAAGTTTCTGATGATTTTTCTAATTTTTCATTTATCTGGGGGTGGGGGTTAGTATTTTTATTTTTGAAGAGATGGGACAGATGTGGTTGCAACTCCAAGGTGTGTCAAGTATGTCACACTACTGGGGCCTGTGTGGTGAGGGAAGTGCATTTTAACACTTGACATTTGTTTTATTAAAAGAGTGATTCTCAACATTCAGTGTAAGGGGAAACCAACCTACACCTGTGTGTTATCCCAATGTTTAAACAAAAGGGGTTGGCTGATTGGTCATCAACCTACACCTGTATGTTATCCCAATGTTTAAACAAAAGGGGTTGGCTGATTGGTCATCAACCTACACCTGTATGTTATCCCAATGTTTAAACAAAAGGGGTTGGCTGATTGGTCATCAACCTACATATATGTATTATAGCTAGTCATTGCTCATTAGAATCAGAAAGGGTATGCTGAACAGCAATAGGTCTACTATTTTAGAAGGATAAAAAGATCATGTCTTAAATTATTGTACTAAATCACGCTCAGTATTTCTTTTTATTTAATTTTCATTTCGGTAAACCGATATAATTCAATTTTTCTCAAATTACAACTGCAGACAATTATTTCATCATATACATGTATATTTCAATATTGGACCCACTTTGTTAACCACTACAGTAGTAAGTTGCTTACTTCATTTTGTCATAAAGCTATGAAGGATCCTTCTTTTCAAATATTAATGTTATGATTGGTAGTGGCCATTATTGCCTTTTTTAAACTTTGCTAGCTCCATCATCCGGCATTCTTCTATCTAATCAACTCTTTCATTTGACATATTTTGTCCACCTGACCTCACAGTGGCAT
Organism: Bulinus truncatus; assembly: GCA_021962125.1. Classification (NCBI taxonomy): domain Eukaryota; kingdom Metazoa; phylum Mollusca; class Gastropoda; family Planorbidae; genus Bulinus; species Bulinus truncatus. Next base: position 5,805,789 of record JAGDYQ010000004.1, read on the forward strand.
GTCTGATCCATTCTAAGCAAAAGTACTACCCATTCTATTGCATCTGTATTTCTTCATCCAGTAGATATGCCAGGGCTGGCCCAAGAGAGCCACTTAATGTCTTTTTTTTTATTTTCAAAAAATTACTTGAAAGGGACACACCTTAATCAATTAGTCAACATTTATGAAAAACAAGCAAAAATTAAGCCTGCAAAAACAGGACGTTTTAGAGCATTTTTCATGTATAAATAGAGAGGGAAGTAAGTCATGTTTAATAACTGTTACAAAAATAAATAATGATTATGCCCCTTTGTTTAGCTTATAATCTATACATAATATATAAGCCCCTTAGGAGCCCTAAAGCCCGGCTCTGAGAAGTCAGATCGCAAAACGGACTTTTGATGCACACATTGCAGACCAATACCTACAAAATGATATATACATCATGGGTCTAGGACTTATGGTTGTTGAGATCTAGGGTGATGACGGACGGACAGACAGACAAAACGGGGACAATAGAGCATTTTTTTTTCGAAAATGCTCTAAAAATGGGTTGTAATAATCATCCAAGAAAAGAGCCAGACTAGGCCAACATCCTTTTAAATGCTGTGGCTATCAAACAGATGGATTCTATGTTTGTCTGTCCTGACGGTCCTGTAAGGCTAAGGAAACGTATTCCAATTTTAGCTCTACTTTTCATCCTGTATGTAAACTTTTTAATGAGGAATCTAAACAGATTTCTTAACTTCCTTTGATGTATTGCACCCAGTTTCCATAGCAGCTAAAAA
>JAGDYQ010000004.1:5807055-5849929 GCA_021962125.1 Bulinus truncatus
AGTAAGGAACACAGTAAGGATGAAAATGTAATTCAAAAAGTTTTCTGAGATTTTTTTAAACACGTAAGTAGGTCATAAATAATTGTGTCTCATAAAAAAATAGTCAAGGGCAACAATTTGTAAATACAACCTGACAAAAAAAAAATGTCTTGTAACAATACAATGTATATAATGAAAATCATAAAAACTGCTTTTTCTTTTACTCAATTCATGTAGTAAAATCAAATGAGCCAATAAATATTATCAGCCCTATATTTTTAATAAGTCATCCATCTCTGAAGGCTACTGAAAAAGGGTTCATCACATATCTATATCTAACATTGTCCCATCTTTAATACATTTATTTGATGCTACACAGTGTGGCTTTCAAAAGCAATGAAAGGAGTTCTATATTTTTCATTTATAAAAAGCAGATATCTTGGCCTATATTTTAATTATTATTGTGTGAAGTTGTTTTTTTCTAAATCAATACTTGATGATCTTCTATTCCAATGTTAGCCCCTTTTTTAAAAAATCTTATCTTGGCATTCTTGTCACAATACTCAAGAAACCAACATTGGGTTAATTTAATTGAAATTGCAATCAATTTACTACAATGAGACAGTTGTGATTGACAGACATTTTTTTGTCTTTTCTTTTTGTATAAATTAGTTTGAAATTTGATTCTATCAAAGTTAGATAGTCTAATTAAGTTACTTCTAACAAGTTTGTAAAGAATGAAATGTTTATCCTTCGGTATTAAAAAAATATTTGGACATTTTTCGCAGTGCCCTTTTCCACATAGACGATAATGTGGTGCCCCATGAATTATATTAGAGCCACTTCGTCTCAAACCACAGCTGAAGTGCCAGACAGCTATCCCACCGTCACTCTTTTCGAACATATGGAAAGATAGGCTTATTTTGTGCCTTTAATTCTTATTAGTATATTTGTTAATATATCGATTTCAATATAAAAAATGTCTTGCAAAAAAAAAATTATGTTAATAAATAACTTAAATCTTTCTTTCTTATGAATAAGTTAATGGTGTCTGTATATCTATTTTTAATACTAGCTATCAATATAATTAACAGTTTCAAACTTCTTACCTTGACATTTATCAAAGTCAGTAACATCAAAACCTTCATAACAGTAGCAATTATAGCTGCCATCAATGTTGATACAATTATGGGAGCATGTGTTTAACATATCATCACTGCATTCATTGATGTCTGCAGTATGTGAAAATAATTATGACATATTTTATAGCCAAATATAGGAATTTCTGTTAAATAAAAGCATATTCTAATCTATGTATCAATACATGAATTTTGGGTGGGCAGTAAATTTTATTAAGTGCTGTATCCTAAGCCATCTCTTTCAGGATCACCCATGGGTGAGTTTCTACTGACATAGAGACAGATTTAGTCAGATAATTGATTCCCAACTAATGCACAGATCAGTGACTTCTCTCATTTCAATCAATATTGTCATTGACCCTATCACTAATACAAATGTAACCAAATTATGAGTTGAACATCTTTTTTAATTTAATTCTGCAGCTACAATTTATCTATAAGATAAATAAACTTTTTAACTATCCATTAAAGCAATAAAATTCCTAGATACACTTTGACCCTTCAAAACTTTGATAACGGGTAGATTGACCCCAGACTATTTGACCCTGTCAACTGATCAAATTAATATTTGAATTATTATTTCTTCATTTTAAATATGTATATTAACTTTGTTCAATTATGTGTTTTGGTTGTTTAAAATATGTGTATTTGTCTATGTGATGGACACAAATTGTGTGAATAAGTGACATACTTTCCCCACTCAACAAATCTTTTTGCCCCCTTCTTTTGATAATAACCAAGCTCGGATAAAATTTTGTCACTCTCCCACCTCTGGTCAAGTAAAGCAAATTTGGAAGTGTTATCAGACAGATGAAAGAACTAATGTACAGGTAAGTCAACAGGTAAACATTGTACTGAACCCATCCACCTCAGATATTGATCACTGAGGTCATTTGTAGGAGTGGCTAGAGCAGACACAAACCATAGGTCAGTGAAACTCATGTGCAAGCATGAGACGTGTATGTGAGATATTAAGTTGGTCTTTATAAATTTTTGAACGTGGTAAGAGCATATTGACAACCAGAACTCTAACCTTACAGAAAGTCCTACATACAAAAAACTGCATAGGGAAACACCAAATTGTACAAAATACATGTACATGTATAATGAAATAATATAACTTCACTTTCATTTCCACTCTCAAATATTTAAAAATGTTAAAATTTCTACTGGACAGGTACCTAAAAAAATGATGTATGTTTCGCATTTTTGTGGCCATGCTTTCCTTCTTATATATGTAATTGATAATTCTTGAGTAGTGCATGTATTGCTGAAGCTTTATTCAGATAAATGCATTCTTAGACTCATCTGATATTACAGTTGATATAGAATTGGATAACTTAGCTACATGTATTTAGTTTTCATGACCATTTAACTGGTCATAACTAATGCTGAAGCACTGAATACAAATTCCTCTCAGGGAAATCTTATTTAGAAAGACAAACGCTACACATAATGTAAGCAATGTAAAGTGGTCATATATTGTCAGACTGTTGATATTTCTTATTGTCAATACATTATAACAGATAGAACATTTTTTTAATTGGCATAAACTTTTTACATTTTTGATTTTAAAGATGTGCAAGTGCTATCAAATAAATCATGTTCAATACATATATACTGTATCTATTTTTGGGGGGAAAAATATTTCAGTAAATATAGCATGAAGAAATCATATTACAACCATCATATATTTATTTCACTTTCTAATGAACATGACAAAAATAAAAAAGCTGAATGTTATACCTTGACAATGTCCACTGACATTCTGAAATCCAGATCTACATTCACAAGAGTCAGGTCCCAGCCTATTTACACAAGTCTGATTGGTGGACGGAGAACAATTTAGTGAATCACACTGGTCAATGTCCAGCTCACAAAATGTTCCTAAAAAAATAGTTTGATATAATGTTGTTGTTTTTTAATAAAAAGTTGTAAGTTTAAAATACATTGTATTCCAAATAATGTATGCCTTGCAGAGTCAATGGAATTTCTAGTATATGTGTATATATAAATATTCTTTAATTTTATGACAAAATGCCAAGCAGTTAAAAGATATATCTAATATGATAGTGGAATAACAGAACTATCATTGTTGAATTTTAAATCATTTAAAAAATATAATTGAAATAAGTTGTTGAGTCAGTAGTTGAAAAGAGAATTAAGCAAAAGGTTTTTACCATTAAATCCAGGTTTGCACACACAGCCAACTACAGAATTACAATATTCAGCACCGGTGGAACAGGCGCAGCTCATATTGCAGTTGTGACCCCACGTGCCAACTGAGCAGTCTAATATAAAATATAGAAATAATCACATTTAGCACTTTTTTTTTCATTCATTGGCTGCACGATTACAATGGAGGATCAAATACTAAAATTTGGTGAAAGGCATTTGGCCCTGACCATGTTTATCTTAAAACTGTCAAAGAAAAACTCCAAAATGTGATGGAGCTTCAGAATTCAGATCTGAAATTTCAAACCCTAGGGTAAGATATGAATGAGAGCTTTTCATAATGTTTTAAATGACACATTTACTATGAGAAGGCCAATATTAAAACTTACTGATACAGGATCTTCCATTGTTGTCTAATCTTGTTCCCGTTGAACAAGTGCAATTGTAGCCTGGTACATTATTGATACACTGTGCACCATTGCTACATGAGTGATTTCCACTACATTCATCGATATCTGTATATTTCAAAACAAAAACAACACAGTATTTCATCATGTCATACTTTCACTGAAGCCATGCTCTTAAGGTAGCAAAAAGAAGAGAAAAAAGTTGATGATCAAAAATAGTCTAATGTATTGTTTTAAACATTAATAAAGTCAATAGCATCTACCCAGAGGTGAACCTTGTAAAATGTTTTTTAGGCTGCTATGGAAACTGGATGCAATACATCAAAGGAAGTTGAGAAATCTGTTTAGATTCCTCATTAAAAAAGTTTACACACAGGCTGAAAAGTAGAGCTAAAATTGGAATAAGTTTCCTTAGCCCTACAGGAACATCAGGACAGAGAAATTGCAGAATTCATCTGTTTGATAGCCACTAAATTTAAAAGGATTGGGTGTCTAGCACAACACCCAGATGCCTTTACTTCCCCAGCTAATGTCAATTAGGATGTGGGGGACACTTTAAATTAACTTTCCCTCGCATGTCGACCGTCAGCCGCTTTACACCTATCAACAGCCCCTCAGTTCGACATTGGTAGAGGTTGGGGGAAAAAATATTCACTTGAAAAACAAGAGAAGTGTGCATCTATGTTGGCCCAGTCTGTGTCTTGGTTGATTCTTGGAAAACAAGAGAAGTGTGCATCTATGTTAGCCCAGTCTGGCTCTTCTCTTGGATGATTATTACAGAACTTTTGTTTTCATAAATGTTGATTAATTGATTAAGGCGTGTCCCTTAAAAGTAATTTTTTGATAATATAAAAAGACATTAAGTGGCTCTCTTTGGCCAGCCCTGGCATATCTAGTGGAGGAAGAAATACAGATGAAATAAAGGTGGGTAGTACTTTTGCTTAAAATGGACCAGACATGCTACAGTGAGCTCAGGTGGACAAAATATGTGAAATGAAAGAGATGATTAGAGAGAAGAATGCCTGATGATGGAGCTAGGAAAGTTTAAAAAAGGCAATAATGGCCACTACCAATCATAACATTAATATTTGGAAAGAAGAATCCATCATAACTTTATGACAACTTTCTAATACAGTGGTTAACAAAGTGGATCCAATATTGGAATATATATGATGAAAAAAACGTCTGCAGTTGTAATTGAGAAAAACTGAATTATATCGGACTGCAGAAAAGAAATCACTGAATAAAAAAAATACTGAGTGTGATTTAGTACAATAATTTAACACATGATCTTTTTATCCTTCTAAAATAATAGACCTACTTCTATTTAGCATACCCTTTCTGATTCTGATGAGCCATGACTAGCTATAATACAGATATGTAGGCCGATGACCTATCAGCCAACCTCTTTTGTTTAAACATTGGGATAACATACAGGTGTAGGTCAGTTTCCTCTTACACTGAATGTTGAGAATCAATCTTTTAATAAAACAAATGTCAAACGTTAAATTGCACTTCCTCGCCCCCCCCCCCCACCACACAGGCCCAAGTAGTGTGCCATACCGGACACACCTTGGAGTTAAAATCACATCTGTCTCATCTCTTTAAAAATAAAAATACTAACCCTCACCCCCAGATAAATGAGAAATTAGAAAAATCATCAGGAAGTTTTTTTTTTCATCAAACAGAATTTACCGAAGTATTGAAAACTATGCAAGTTCAAATGAAGGTTAGCTGGAAAACAATCAATGAGAATTATTATAGCCTGAGAATTAGGGCTGACTTATTTCCAAGGCCTAAGGCTGTAATCCAGCCCTGGCTAGGGGCTTGATGTTGGACTGAATCCTTTTGAAACTGTCAGAAAAGTAGCATGCTAAATATAAGAAGGGCTACAAAATATTGTTGGTGCTTTGGAGAAATAAATAAGATTAATTTTAAAAAGTCCATCTCAGAAATGCAATAAGATACTAACTTTGTTAGATAACGAAATAGATTTAACATTAATATTTATAAACTATGATACCTTCTTTAAGAGTTTTTTAAAGCATTGAAAGATTGTTTTTTTTTTTTAACTTAAATGGTAATCTATGGCCGGTGCAGTTGACTTGTGATAGACATGCACAATCAGATTAAATACCTTTGCATGTAATATTGTCTTGGTCAAGCTCAAATCCAGCATTACAGAAACACATGGATACATTGGTTACCAGATCTACAGTACACCCCTGACTGCAGTTCATTCCTTCGCACACATTTTTTCCTGAAAAAAAAAATTAGTTTACATTTAAAGTTCATGACTCTGGCTGAAGGTAAGACCCACAAACTATGTAATCAATAGGGATTTATAAATAGGACAAAAAATCAAATGAAGTACCAGAGTAATGAAATACTAAAACTTTAAATAACTATCAACACTAGCCTTTAGTGCAATCCAATCTGTTTTCTGATAAGTCATATCCGTACTGACATCTACAATAATATGAGCCATGTGAATTAACACATATTTGTTCACATCTGTGTATGTCTGATATACATTCATCAATATCTGTTAATAAATAAAAAGTGCTTCACTGAGTGGTTAGCAGATATACATAAATGTCTTTGTATTACAATTCCGTGTTTACATAGCGATTGAATTTTTAAAAAATACATTCAGAAACATTATAAATCAAGTATAATAAAATGTATGAAACGGTCCTGTAAATGTAAAACAAAGTACACGATTTAATAATAAACGCGTACTCAGTAAAATTTCAAAGTGATATTCATAAATCCACTAAACCATTCTTATCTCCCATTTTTTTTACTTTTTTTCTTTTTTAATGAAACACAAATACCAAGCTTCCAGTGCATTCTGTGGCTAAATATGGTTGTGGTATTGAAAATGCACAGAACATTATGTCCTGTGTTAAAAAACCTTGAATGTTTGAAAAGATTTTAAAAATTAATTTCTATTTTTTTCCTAGAACATGGTGTTATATTATTAGTATAGGTTTATTTTTGAGCTACACACATCACTGGTCTAAAAATTCACCTGAAATTTTTTTTTTTATTAAACCAAAGACAATTTCAAACCTCCTTTCATTTCCAAATATTTTAATGTAAAATACATGCAGAAAAAATTACACTTCTCTATGTACTATGTCTTTTGAAAACAAGGAAATGCCTAAAAAGTAAGGTTTATTCCTAACAAGGGAGCCTAGAGGAACATACCAGTTTTTTTTTTTAAAACAGCTAACAACATTATCTCTAAAAAAAAACTTTAAAATGATAAATGCTATTAATATATTTCTTTATGGTTTTATACACTCGTGACAGAAGTTGGACTTATTTCCCAGGAAATAATATGACTTGCCATGTAACATGATCAAAGGAAATAAAAATAAAGCACATGCCGAACAACAATATATCCTAGATCATTAACATAAAATGTAGAAATTGCAGATGTATCCAATATTACCAAGTTATAAATAAACTAACTAAATTATCTGGGACTGAGATATGAGGGTAATTTATCTTTCCTTTTTTTTACAGATAGACAGACCAACCTTCACACTGGCCAGTTGCTAGGTTGTTAGTATAACCAGCCTTGCAATAACATGCAAATCCACCTCTCAAATTCTGACAGATCTCATAATTAGTGTTACAGTCATTGGCTAAGACATCTGAGCATTCATCAATATCTGTATAAAAATTAAAATAAGAGTGTTCAATAAATGGGAAAAAAAATATCCAAACATCAAAAGTTCAAAATAATTGTAAAGCAAAATATTTTCCCAAATTATATTTTGAAATATATTTTTCGCAATAATTAAAAGAACTTCTCAAACCAGTTCTCTATAGGTTAGCGAGGGATGGATTCAGAGATATAAAAAAAAATTAACTTTTTTTCTAAATGCAATTAAAATGCATCATATTTAAAAAAAATAATTAATTATTACATTGAATGTAATATAAATACACAATTTTAATGCAATATGGGTATACAAACAATAAATAGCATTAACTTCCTTAACGTTCTTTTTAAGCTAATTTTGGATGGTACAAGTTTTATGAATAGAAAACATTTCCTTACACCATTATTATGTTCAATGGTTCGACATCAAAATAAATTTTTAAAAAAGAGGTTAAATTCTTACCAGTGCAAATACCGTTTTTTCTTTCATAACCATTAAGACAGTGACATTCATAACCAGATATTTTATTCTGGCACATCTCTAAGGAAGTACAGTTGTGTAGTTTATCTGCACATTCGTCAACATCATCATTACAGTTGGTTCCTCTCCAGCCTGAATGACAGACACAGCCCCGTACAGGATCACACACTCCATGGCCACTGCACTGACATTGATTTGCACAGTTTAATCCCCAATAAGAAGGTTCACAGGCTAATGAATGCAAAGGGATTTATTTTATGCATGATAAAATAAGAAGAGTACAAGTGCTAATCCAATATCTAATGTCCAATGAAACCAAAGTATGACATACGAACCTTCACAAGAGGTTTTGTCAGGGGCTAACCTAAATCCAGAATAACAGGAACAAATGAAGCTTCCTGGAGTGTCAGTACAAATCTGGCTACAGTATCTTCTGGTTTCCATACATTCGTTGATATCTAAAACAAGAAATTTTGCAAATTTGACTCAGCTACAAGCTTTTTTTACAGTAATTTTAAGAATCACTTTTAACAGAAGAAATGAGGCAGTCAGAACTTAGCATTATGTCAATGCATGACACTTTTCTCAAAACAAACTTGCTGAGCAGGTTGGATAGAGCAAGTTAGAAAGGCAATTTGAAGATAAACTGTCCTTATAGTGTCAAAGACTGGACAGGCCAAATTATCCAATTAATTATGATAGCCACTCTTGCAGGAGAAATAAGTCGAGGTAAGTACAGTACAACATGGCATAGACATCAATCAGCATCACAAAAATCTCTTAAAATAGTTCTTCCTATTCCTATGATTTAGAATATCATGAAAGATTTCAAAGTCTAAAAACAAATCTCAATAAAAAATATCCTTTAGATTCAGAATAATAGATTTTCTTTTTAAAGCAGTATCTAACTTTTGACGTTAAATAACATATGCTACACCCATTATTTAAGCACTTATAAGAAAATATTCCGTTAATAACATGTTCTTACTTTCACATGTTTTACTGTCATCTTTCAGTTTGTAGCCAGATCTGCACAAGCATCTAGCTGACCCATTGACCACATGACAGAGATCTGAACATTTATCTACACAAATTGTCTGATCTGTTACATCTGGAAATATAGTTGTAAAAAAAAATCCCAGTAAATGTGTTAAGCCAAATATATTTTTTTATTGTTTGTATAATTTAGTTATCTAAAATTATTTAAATTTCGCAAAACCATTCCACACTGAACATTAATTAAGCCACACTGTTAGTCATATAAATTTTATATACTCAGAAAAAGATGACCTAAAATCTCCATGTGATTACCTAAAGAGCAATTTTCATTGAATCCTTCAAAACACTGGCATTTAAAACCACCAGGCAAATTGATACAGTCCTGCTCACAGTTGTGTGAGGGATTTTTCAACACACTCATCAATATCTAAAATAAAATTACATTGTTCAATAAAATAAGCTAAACTACATTGTTCAATAAAATAAGCTAATCTACATTGTTCAATAAAATAAGCTAATCTACATTGTTCAATAAAATAAGCTAAACTACATTGTTCAATAAAATAAGCTAAACTACATTGTTCAATAAAATAAGCTAAACTACATTGTTCAATAAAGTAAGCTAAACTACACTGTTTAATAAAATAAGCTAAACTACACTGCTCAATAAAAGAAGCTGCAAAGAAAATAAGCTTATAAATAAAATGATGTCAATTTTATGAAGGGGTATAAATTGAAACTATTTAAGAAAATTTATTTCAGCAAAGGGAAAAAGATCATTTCTAAGTTTTTGATCCAGCTTATGCAGGGGAAAAAAAAAGTCCAGAAATTTCTCACAGCCTTGGTACTATACAGAACTGTGTGGCTAAAAGGAGTATCCAGTTTCAATCAAATGGAATGTAGAACTTTGTTACATCTGAGCTGGCTATGCAAAATGTTGTGTTAACGTTAAAGAAAAGATCTTCAGTATTAGCAGAAGCAAAATTTATTTTTCTGGATATAAAAGTAACGCATGAAAAAGATAATGTAGTTAATAATGAATTTTTTTTGAAGAATTAATTATCTACATCAGTGGATTAAGATGTTAGGATTAACATTACCTTTACAGGTATGTAAATCTGCATTGAGCCTGTACCCATCTGTGCAGCTACAGAAATAATCTCCTTCAGTGTTAGTGCAGTTTTGTTCACACATCTCTGTGTTGTTACATTCATTAATATCTGCAGGATTGGACAATGACACGGTTAAAATGTATGCATACTCACAAATGGAGCAGGTTAAATCAAATTAATTTTTTTAAGAAAATATTTTTAATAAATTAGAAAAAACCTTTTAAATTTTTTATCATTTATAATTTGAGAATTCAACCCTGAATGTAATTAAGCAAATTAAACCTAACAACTAAATATACATGATTTTTTTGTTCATACCAGGTGCAAACATAGTGTCCCCCAATCAATATTTTCTCATAACCACCTGGGCAGTTTCCACATGAATAGCCCACTGAACTGTCATTTTGGTACCTCAGGTGTTAGATCAGTACAATTCTGACCTAATGCACAGGGACTGGCACTGCATGCATCATAATCTATGTCACAGTTCTCACCTTGAATAAAAAATAAGTAATGGCAAAAATGAGTAAAAAATTGTAATAAAAATAACAGTACTTGAATGTGGATCTGATAGTCCTGGGTTCAATCTTTGGTGACAACCATGGGAATTTTTCCAGGTGAAATTTGTTTCAAAAAGTCAGTCACCAGCAGTCCACGCAACTTTAAATGGCTACCTGCCTGAAACAAAGTTGGGGAAGTAAAGGTGACTGGGTGTTGTTCTAACCACACAATCCCTTCCATATGCCGAGTTGTTAAAGAGACAGATGAACTCTACACTTCATCTGCTCCGATGGCACGTTTGGGCTAAAGAGAACTTTACTAACAATTTAATTGAAAAGACAGATTTTCATAACATGGTTATGAATTTGTACTATGGAGAAATTTATTTTTTACCTGAGTAGGCTGATTTACAATCACAAGAGTACACTAGAAAATTGGTTTCAGATTTCGATTCTTGGAAAACATTTTTTATCACATTCTCCATTTCCACTGCAGTTTGGACAAACAGCCACATGTATTGTTAGAATGGAAGAGCTGCCATTTTTAACATCAACAGCTTGAACTCTATAGGGATAAATATTTTACAGAACTATATCAGCGCCTATACACTGTAGGGTGAAATACTTTACATAACTATATTCGCGCCTGTACACTGTAGGGTGAAATACTTACACTTAACTATATTAGCGTTTGTACACCTGTAGGGTGAAATACTTTACATAACTATATTAGCGCCTATATACTGTAGGAAGAAATATTTTAAAGAAATATATTAGCGCTTTATGGGAAATGAAAAAAATCCAATAAATAAAAAGTAAGTAAATGCAGTACATTGCTCAGAGCTTAAAAAAAATATACAGCCTGAAAAAATATTATGTTATATACGAGACTAATTTAGAAATAAATAAACATAAGAAATGAAACACTACTCAATATTGACTGGTAGATTAATATCTGGAAGGTATCTTATAGTCCCATTCTGATGGAGCTGGACACTCGGATCCTGTAGTATTTACAAATCTGGGTACGTAATGGGGTCATTATCACTATCTTCCAGAGGTTAATGTTAGATAAGCCACTTGGCCAGCTAGCAACATCCCACTGGCTATTGTTATTGGCTAGGACCTTCAGTGATGTTAATAGTGGGCAAATTTATTGTCTGGAAAAGTACAAAAATATTGCCAATAATTTTATAGAAATCATGATTCATGCTCCCCCACAACTAGATATAAAAAATAAGCATACATGTATTCAAGCAATATCCAGTGTCTGTTGGTTGGCTAAAATCTATTGTGATGATAGTTGTTGATAAATAGATTTTATGTTAAAAAAATATTTAATATATATATATATATATATATAAATTATGTTAATGCGTTAACATAGCATTTTGTTACAGATTAAAAAGAAAAAGTTATCTAACCTATAGCAGATCCATAGCTTGTGAGACTTCAACAGTATTTTTTTGTATTTTCTGGCAAATTTCGCATCATTAGTTGCAACAAAATCAAAAATACAAGCAATGTTTTCTGAGCCACATATTTTATAAGAATCTTCCAGAGTTTTATTATCAACTTCATCTAGAAATACTGGAATAAAGTCTGGGTGCCTATAGTCCTCAGACCCTTCTCGTGGTCCATACAGAAAAATACTGTTTGTTGCAGTTACTTCCCCTGGAATGAAACCGTAATGAATATAAAATTAGAAAGCAAAGTTGGATTTTTAAGAAAATATTAAGACTGACATAATCATTAAGAGAGTGCAGTTTTTAATTGAGATGTAAAGCGATATTTGCATTACGTAAGAAAGGTATTAATTATAGACCACTATTGAAAAAAAATCCTGTTATCTGCTAAAGGTAATTCCGCAATTAAGTGAATGAGGATTGACCTTGAAATCCTTGGCTCAAGCCCAAGCCATCATGGTGAGTGCCTGCACTTTTCACAGGTCCTGTATAACATAACTACTTCAGTAAGTTTAAAACGGATATCTGATACAAGTTGGGGACCATGCTGACATACCATCCCCTAATAACCTGTACCTAACAGAAACAGGTGAATCTCAGCCAAAGCTGACATACCATCCCCTAATAATCTGTGCCTAACAGAATCAGGTGAATATGAGCCAAAGCTATTCATGAGCTTATTAATCTGAACTTTTCACAGCAGTCTAAGAGTATAACAGTCACGGGCTATATTTTCTTTTCCTATATCATACTGATGGAATTTAAATTAAATTACTGCAAAAGCTTTCTAATTTACAATAGTTAATAAAATACTTAAAATGTTAATATTAAACATACTTACAATGTTTGCCAGAATTGTTCAAATATTTCTTTCTATCCGTGTCTGTATCATTAGGAGGTAAAACCGTTCCATTAGCTAACACAAAATCATCAGATTGATTTCCATTAAAATTACCATCTGAGAAGTCCTTTAATCATCCCATTTAATTCTTTGTTGGCCTCTACACTGACTCTAAATTTTCCACTTTTACCTATAAAAATGGCTAAATCTAATTCCTGCACAGAAAAGTAAAAAACTATTATAATTAGCACCTGTAAACAGATTTAAAAAATGGAAATGAATTCTGAATGTTTAAGAAAAATTTTCGATATCACATTTTAGCAATGTATGATTAAATCTTGTTAAACTAAAAAATATCAAGATGTGGATATTAAAACATTATTAGGACACTACTATCATGACAGCAAGAAAAAAAACTGAATTAATAGATTAGAGATTCCGCTTACTGTTAATTTATCACTTATAGCAACAGTGATACATTTGTATAATATTCATCTTACTTCACCTGATGTAAAGCTGGCACACCACTGAAGTCCTATTGTTGATAGCTTCTCTCCAAACTGTAAAGTTCTCTAGTTCTTTTGTGAAATTCTCACTCTCATGTAGAATTCATTAGTGATGTCAACAACCATCAGCAAAAATAACCCATTGCTAATCGTAAAAAAATAAATTTAGCAGAGACCAAGAAAAATTTTACTACAAATAATTAATTTTTTAAATTGTATATAGATTCATCCATCTTCACATGGAAGTATGAAGGGTAACAAGCTGTTATTGAGATGAATACAAATTAAACTTAGTTTTGCGTACTTTCACTATGGTGTGATGCTGCAGGTCCATGAGACACCCCAACAGAATTTTCATTACGTTAACAGTTTTTCTATTTGCTTGTTTTCATGAGATAGTAAACAAAGCTAGAGGTACTGACTAATATTATGATACTATCAAGTTATGCAATGTTTTTGAATCACGGCAATGGAAAGTGGATTTAATCAGGTGAAGATTTGAGGAGTGGAAAGGGGGTGGGTGGGGGAGGGTGCAAGGTATTCAAATGGCAGGGGAGTTTTTTATTTCTGTGTAGTGGAAGTACTGAGATGATCTTTAATAGCCAAGGGGTCTAGGAAAGAAATAAATACATCTTTGGGACTAAATGATTGGCCAGTACAGATAGTGACCTAATAAGTACAAATAATTACATTCAAAGCTGGCTGACCTAAGAAATAAATCAACAATGACTACCATAGACCAACTAAGCAGTGAATGACCTTTGTCAATAGTGAGATGATTAAGCACACTTCTTATTGTATTTTTACATTTTAACCTAGCTAAATAATTAAAAAAAATAAAAGGAAATAGTTGTACTACTTTAACTGAAATAAGGTATAATGTTTATGCATTGGTGCCAAATATTTAACTGAAAGATAAACACTTGTGAAATTCCAGATGCAGCTAGAAATTAGTAACAAAATCTGCTTTTTAACTAGATTTTAAGGAAAAAAAATTTTTTCCTTCACCCAGAGAACTTAGTTAAATCTACAGTTTGCAATAAAACAATCCCTTGACTATAAAAAAAAAAGAAGAAAAATTATTTTGTGCTAATATGAACCTACATGTTTTCTGCTTTGAGATAGCTCAACCTGAAATTTCCCTCTATTTAATTCTCTAGGCAGCAAAGGCAACAAAACTGTTGCATTAGAAAATGTCCCATCAGTTAATTCAAGACGATCTGTTCGGCCCTCGAACCAAGAAACAATGCAAAAATGTATAACCATACACACTTTAAGGAAATATATCTATTTACACATGTATTAATAATAATACCAATTTAAAAAAAAAATTAAAACAAATTTAAAAATGTTATTCTTAATGACTAAAATATAAAACTATGAAAGGTACATTTTAAAAAAAAAATTTCGTATTTAATAAATAAATTTTGTTACAACTATAATACTTTTAAAGTTTTTATCAGGTTTCATAAATAAATAAAAATGTTATATATTTTCTGAACAATATTTTTATTTGTGAATCATAGAATTTCATAGTTAATGTATCTAATTCTCAACAAATAATCCATTTTCTAGCAAATAGTTATTAACATTCGAAACATTATTCACTAATTTCTTCATGTAATAGGAAAGATAGTGACATAAATGTTTTATTTTAACAGCCTTTAGACATTGCTCCAGCAGTATACCTGAAGTGTAAAATTACTTTCAATAAGAATATATTCTCCCATCCATTCATGGTGTACTGTTTGTTGTCAAGTGTGGTTATGTGAGGGTCTCCTGAGGTTGTAAATTGATAAACATTTCATGGAAATATGTGCTTTAAGGGAATTTTTTTTTTCTTCTTTCAAATATCAAGGATTAAAATTAAAGGGATAAGAGAACAAATTTATTGTCAACAAGATCCGCAAAATGGGAAAAAGAAATTCTAATATAATATTTTTTTACTTTATTCTATAAACATATATATATGACTGAATAGGCAAATTACAAACTTCAATGTGACTACTGGATGCAGGCTGTCAACCTGAGGGTCCCTGGTTCAATCTCCGGTGAGGACCAATGGATAGTTCAGGTCTGGTGGAAAGTTCCCGTTATATCTACCGTGGTGCCTCCTTGGCCATTGCACTATCGGCTATGGTGGGGATAAAAGATAGGGGCACCATAAAACCATTCCATCAGTGGTTTATAGGATCTAAGAGATTTCATCTCATCTTACAGGGACTTAAAACACTGATGCATCCACACTATGGAAACTGTCCCAATGGTATAGCTACAGGTACACAACAGTCAATCAAGTAGTAGGCAAACTGTCCATCTCGGAAGATGATGGTAGCGCTCTAGGTTAGTCATCTAGTCGTGTTTTGAGAGCAGGTTCTTGAGTGGCTCTAGCAGACCGATCCTGGACTGACAGACTCTTCCGCAGTGGCCACAAATGAAGCTGGATGGAGGACCGAGGGCCTGAGTTTCTTTCCAGTGCGATCTTCCTTCTCTGTCTTTTTTGGTCTCCTGCTGTTGGTTCCTTAATTGTTCACTATTAAGGATGCTTTCCCTTTGTAGAGACTTAACACAACAGTACTGCAGTTCAAAGTCAGTTAACACACATTTTTCATGTGGATCATTTATAAAGAATCAGTCAACATCAGTTAACATTACATAATACTACAGCCAACATCTCAAAAGGAAATAAAGAGCTTAACAAACAGCTTTTTGGTCATTGTCAGTTAACATAACATATTAAAAATTCAAAAGGAAGTAACTTGATAAATAGTTAGAATAACTGATGGCTTGTCATGGCCTATAATCATAAACGCATGGGAAAAGTAGAGAAACACTGGGAATCATTTCGAAATCACTAAAAAAATGATACATGTATCTTTGTATCACTAGTCAACGGTAACATAATTCTAAAATCTTTAAACATTTCTCTCTTATTAATCAAAATGTACAATTACAGAAATTACACATTTATGGAAGTACCTGTCAGCAAACTCTGTATAAGGGGAACATCCCAGGTGTGAAGTCTGACATGATCATAGAGGTTGCAGTAGTATGAAGATGACCCCCGACAACACCATGACTTGGGCATTATGTCGTCCTCAATTAACTTACGGTATTCTGAGAAAGGATTTCTGGTGAGAATATGGCCAGAGTCTGGTGTACCACTGAGATATGGAGCCAATTGATAATTTAACCACCAATTGTTCCAAAATGGCCAGTAATTGAAAAATATGTAGCAGCAAAGCTGAAAAAGCAAAAAAAAAAATATAAGACTGTCAGAAAAAAAAGTTTCCATAAAAAATACAGCGATTAAAATTTGACTTTGACAGAATTCTCAATATATCAATAACTAGAAAGATGTTAAAAAAAATAAATCAGAATTCATACTTTATTTAGATTATTCCCTGGGAACCTAAGTCTTATGTGGACTGGATCAATTGCATAACAATCAATATTTCTATAGACTCCTCTCTGCTTCTCATAAAACCTCCACTGCCGCCCTAATCTGTTCCTTGAACAAGGGCACTCAAATAGCTGAAGTATGTCTCTCCCAAATTTTTCACTCTCTGGCTCTTCCCTCTGTTTTGCTGATAAAACTTTACACATTTTGAGCTGAAGTTTCTACCTCACCAACTTTATAAATGAATATTCCTTGTTGCCCTACTCAAAAGAAATTGAAGCTAGAATAATTTAAGCTACTTGTTTATTTTCTTTGAAGATAAAAGTTTCAGAAAATCTCTCTTCATTAATTTAATATTTGTTTTAGAAATGTTTTAAAACTATATAAATTGTTAATGAGAGACAATCTCCAGCTTTAAATGGGCATGTGACATTAGCTGGGGTAAGGTGCTTGGTCTCTGTGCTAACTATACATCCCATACTTTGCCTTGGCAAAAAGAGATGCAAATTTTCTTTCACCAGCAGCAATGGTCTTCAAGAATACTATATATCTTTTACAATGCTTTAAAAATTTTTTTATTTATTTTTTTATTTTTTACTTTGAGTTTCTGATTTATTTAGTTAAACACTGAATATTCTTTTAAATGGACTATTATTTTATAGGATCATAAAAACATAAATAAAGAGTATAAATACAGTTATGTATTTCTAGCTTTATAGCACTTCTAATAATATTTATGAACAGAATGAAGGTAAAATATAATTCGTGAAACAAATTTTCCAGAATTTGTTCTAATATAACAAAAACAATTTACCTGAAGTTCCAATAACTTTATCCATATCAACAGTCAGCTTTGTATATGTAACACCAAGGTCCACAATGTTATTTTGATTAGCGAAGCCTACAACAATTCTACGGTTAGCAACATACTGCCAAGTCATGAACCCTTGTTTGTAAATAATAATAACAAAAGCTTGCACACCGTCTGTGACATAAATAGCTTGAAATGTATTCTGTTCACTCTGAAACAACACAAATAAATGAATTTCATTTCCTTTATTGCTTTTAAATTTCTAACCTAACAATAAAAAAAAGTATTATTGATATAGATAGTATTAAATGACTAGCTGCATCCAGCAAAACCTTTGCAGATTATTTTATATGACTTAAAGATAAAAAAGCTCAAGATTTAGAGAATATCCAGAGTATCCAGATACTCTTTCCTAGGCAATGTATTTTGGACAATCACACGAATGTACCCAAGTTACACATTTCCTTAGCATAAGCAAGCTACATAGAAATGCATCAACACTGTGTTGTTGTTTTTTTATAATATAATTGGGTCATCTTTCGCACTTGGCTATGAACATATTTATTTCAATCAGTTCAATCGACCCAGCCCTTTTATTAAACCATATGTTTAGAAACATAAATATAAAAAACAGTTGAATTATTTTTTTAATCTTTTTTTGTGCGTTTTATATGTATTTTATCAAGAAAATCGAACTGCTATTATTTTTCTTTCTGTGACATTGTTCAATTGCAGAAATGTGCAATCATTCGTTTCTTTTTTCAATTTCGGATCTTTCCTTAACTGCAGACAATTATACTCATGTATTATTTAATCATATTTTTAAGAAACTCAATGGATTAGACAAATTTTACAGAAACATACATTGTTATTTGTGTTGTCTCAAAAGTATCTTTTAAAAAAATAATTATGACAGCATTATATACTTAAAAATAAAAACCAGTGAGAAATAAACATTATCTTAAATTGGATCTAATCATAACAACTCACCTCATAGTTGCAAGGCCGACTGTTAGAACAATATCCTGAGTACCAAGTATATGGCTTCACTTTTTTCCAAGTAGCCACTAAAACAGTGGATGCATTGAAATTATCCATTGCTGCCTGTCTGTAGAATGACTTGACCTAGTTTTCATATAATTAAATGAAATACTCCCATTATTATGTTTATTTATTTATATTTAATGTATTTATTTTAAAGCTCAATAATGATGAAGATACATGCCCAATTGTAAGTGCAGTAGGCCTATATACTATATTATTAGACTCTTTATAAAATATAGTTATTAAATCCGTACATCTTGTGTTGCTCTTTCCAGTACTTGTTTAAGTTGTGGTGAATAGAAATAAGTCCCTGTTGTTCTGAGTTCTTCATACAAATGATAATATACTTCCTGTGATGAATCATATGGGTCCATCTGAGACCAAAATGGCGCAATAATATTATGGCTTCGAATAAGTTCTGGATAGTAAACATAGCTGGGTATACCAAAAGTGATTGCTCCATTAAACGCAACCTAAAAGAAAACAAAAATCAACAAGCATTTAGATTTACTAAATAAGATATAATTTTAAAGTGGTATGTCTTCTGATTAGGAGGGCTTGGAAATTATTCATTAGCTTTATCTCAGGGAGAGAAATTCACTGATTAAAAAATCTGTCAGTCTGCCTAACCCACAGCCTAAAGGAAAAACTAGAGCTAGACCATACATGATACATACTCAGCCAACTCTGTCTATACTATAGTGTCCATAGGCCAGAGGGTTTTGGGGCTTGAATAAAAGTGATTTAAAAAGCGAAAGGGGGCATAAAAGCACCTATAGCTTATAAAGTAATAGTTGTTTTTTTTTTTTTCAAATGTTAAAAAAAATGTTACGTAAAATTTACTATTTTTGAGAACGAGACTTAGTTAAGAGCATAGATATACAACTTGTGTATTACTTTACCGGAAGTACTTCTTTATCTACAGAGTTTTTAAAGTTTGAGCCGGGCAAAAAAGAAACGTTGATTTATTTATTCGGCATATTCTTTTGTATTTCATTATTTTAACAGTTTTTTATCTTCTGTAATTTTATATAAAGCTAAAATTATCTTCCCTGTTATTCTAACTCCCCTCCCTCTAATAATGTGCAATAATAAATATGCCACCATAATCAATAACAATGTCAAATTTGATCTCATCTGTTATCATTAATTAAATAAATCAAATTAGTTTTATATAACTGAGATCAACTACCTGCATCTATGCCTTTTTTAAGAGACAATAGCGAAACATAGACCAATACGCACTCTTGCACATAAGCGAATAAAATGACGGGGAGCATATGGTACGAAACCCTGGGGTTGATTGGTAAGGGGCTTAAGTAAAGACGAAATGGAAATTTGGCTCAAACGAATTATGATGTCAGACTTTTTTTTTCAGAGTCCAACATTTGATTCTGCGTCCGTGGCCTCCACCGACCTGAGTCCGTCACTACTATTACATTATTTAGGCCTAATATGTAAACGGACCCTTATTATATATAATATCTAGCGAAATACCCGAGCTTCGCACGTAGCCAGGAATATTGCATTGGGGGCCAAAGACATTTTCGGGGGGGGGGGCGAAGAAATTTTTTTCGGGGGGGGGGCACACATAGGGTGGATCTAGACAACTTTGACGGGGGGGGGGCAAAACATTGACCCCGGGGGAGGGGGGCAAAACTGTTTTTCATTGTTGAATATTGGTCTTAGAACAAAAAATATTTCGATAATTTAATTATGTATTACCTAAACTTGCGATAACGGGGAGGGGGGATGCCCCCCGGCCCCTCCCCCTAAATCCGCCCCTGGTGGGGTAGAAGAATGTTCGGGGGGGGGCGAAAAAGGTGGCGCGAAGCGCCGAAAGCTTTCGAACGGAGATGAGGGGTTTGGGGAGGGGATCTCAGTGAGTCCCCTCTCCAATAAATTTTTTGCAGTTCCATATCTGGAATGGTGCATTTTAGTACCGATTGTTAAGCTATTAATTAGAAATAAATAATTTTAACTACGTTTCAATAATGCATGGCATGTTGCAGTTTTGTTAAAAATAATTTAAATAGTAAAGAGTTTTAATGATAAAATTTATTGAGGCTGGGCAATTTCTGATTCATGTTATAGATATATTGACCATTTGTTCTGCTACACAATTGTTACATAATAGATACCTGATTTATATTATTATACTGTTTGTTTAACGTACAACCCAGGAAGAACGACAAAGATGCACAAATATAGCTTAGCTATTTGTGTGATATTTCTTATAAAATATTGAAAAAAAGAACAGATCTATCAACAACAACAGTCGCAATTATTCAATTTAAAATAAAATTAATTATTCTAAAAAGTTAATTTGCAAATTAAATAACATCACTCAGAAATCACTGAGTTTGTACTTTATTACTTTATTATACATATGTATAAAAATGAAGTCAGAAGTCAATAATATTTTATTAACTTATTTAAGTTGCTAGTTGTCCTCATAAGATATCAATATATAAAACTATTACAGGGTTGCGAACAGGCCCATCGACATAAATTTTGGGCCCCTGGGCAGGGGTGACACGGGCCCCCGTGCTGATATTAATATTTTAAAAAGTTGATTGGCCAGCTCAGTCCGGGTCCCTAAAACTCGCCCCCCTGACCTCCACACTCGTCGGCACTGCTTGCGAGCTTATATTATTATACGTTTCAAATTTTCAAACGTCGTTGTTTAGCACTGAATTTACCTAAAAATGCTTCAGCATTCAACTGCAAGCAGGAAAAGATTGCTTAGACGCTTTAGTAACATTCATCTGCGATATCGGGTGAGCATTCGTGTGAGGGTTGAGAAACTGTTCTCACACACGGCTGTTGAAGCCCAAAATGCCAATGCTGCCCAAAATACCCAGAAGATTCAATCTTTTATGCCCAAAAATTAGATAAGTTATATATGTAAGTAAAATAGCCTGAATGATTGCCAAAATATAAACTTTTAAGATTTTATTATTATTGATTTATTGAACAAAATGATTGGTGTTTTATAGCCGTTATTATTAAAATTTTGTCAAAAGCTCAAATCATGACGGGGGGGGGGGCTCAGGTCATGAACGGGGGGGGCTGAGCCCCCCCTAGGCCCCCTCAGGCTACGGGCCTGGCTTCGCAGTTGAGAAGCACTACCTTATGATTTTTTTTTTATTAAGAAGAAAAGAAGTAAATTTTAAATTAAGTGAACATATTCCAGTAGTTATTTGTTATTTAATTATCTGTTAAGTATCTCTTTCAGGGCTCAATATATCGCCGGGGATGCCAGGGATATCCTCGGTACTGAGAGCTGTCATCCCCGGCTCTGCTTTAGCTATTATTTCCCTGCCGGGGATGAAACCATAGAAATTTGACCCCGGCTCTGCAGACATTTTTTTTTCATCCCCGGCTTTGGATTTTTCTTAAATCGAGCACTCTTTGTATAGACGTTGGTCTTCCAATTAATTGATACACCCTTCCTCCCCGGGCCGCCTCCCCCAGATTCCATGGATACCAAAACGTTCATTTAAAAAACCGCCGTCCCCGGACCACCACCCTTCAGTCTAACCTTTCACTCCTTCCCCGACCCCAAACCCTCAGTCCCACTCCTCATTCCCCGGAGCCCCAATTCACATCACACGTACCCCTAACCTCCTTCCATAAATAACTCCTTCATTTGACCCCCCCCCCACCCTCCCATTCCACCACCCTCTTCTACCCCGAGCTCCAAACCCCAGTCTCTTTAACCTTTCCTTGCATCCACGGGCATACCTCACCTTCCCCTCCACTCATAAACTCCCCTTATACGGGTCGCACCCCCCCCCTTCGGTCTTCAAACCCTCTCCTTTTAATCGATGGTTAACACGTAGATAGACGTGTTAATGTGGAAATGGGAGGGTTGCTACGTTTGGAACGATAAAGGACTATAGTTATATATACCCGATGATACATAGGCTTGATCTGCAAAGAAAATTTTTTTTTACCAAAATAAGTAAAAAAAAAAAAATTGAATAAGGCACATGCTGGTGACGTCATACTGACAAAATATGTGTAGGCCCTACAATGTCATACTTCAGACGACTTCATAACTACACACAATTTTTTATAAAAGTAACTTCCAGTCACACAAGATGAAAATAAATAAAACTTATTTTCCATCTCTCTTTTTTTTTTCAAACTATCATTTCTAATTAAAGATTCCAAATGTCAACTCACCCTAGCAGATCTTTGTGATGTTGTTCCGAATGGTACTCCGTTACTGAAATATACGGTTGAACTGAATACACTCCAACCAGTCCAACCAATGCGAGTGTCACCACTAGATTGTCCATTAGGGTACAGGGCTGAAAATATTGAAACTATTTCATAACACCGAAATGGGTTTAGTAGTTAACAAATAAAAAGTGTCAATTCATCGCTGGTTTTTTTTTTAGCCACGATTGTTTTCTTATTCTATCTTTCATATTATTAAAAACAATGTAAACATAACCTTCTTTGGTATTTAGGGCCCTGGGCAAAGACAGCCTGATATCATCTGGGGCTCTAAACGAAAATCCCAAACTGGTGCCTTCTTAGCAGACTTAAAAAATACTGGAAAGGGGCACTAAAAGTGCTGCGGGCCCTAGACTAGAAATTCTTTGTTAAGGCCTATGTGCGTGTATTTTATACATAGACGCGATACATGATTTTGAATTTTATTTTACACTAAAATTATGTGTTCAAATCAGCCTAGTGCATTGGTTATCAAATTCTGTATTCCAATCAGCATAGAGCAGTGGTTATCAAATTCTGTATTCAAATCAGCCTAAAGCAGTGGTTATCAAATTCTGCTACTGCTCTGCATGGTGGCAACATGTGCTACTGCTCTGCATGGTGGCACTCCGCGCTACTGCCTTGCAGGGTGGTACCCTGTGCTACTGCTCTGCATAATGGCACCCTGTGATACTTCTCTATGTGGTGACACCCTGTGCTACTGATCATGTTTTTAACTATGATTGATTATAAAATCGACCATACCATTTTTTTCTGCTATGAAATTTAGAACTGTTCATTTTGGCGTCAGCCCTGAAATGATGTCATCCGATGCGGCCCGCAACCGCTGCACCTTCCTAATGACGCAACTAAGTCAAAATATATATATACATATATATATATATATATATATATATATATATATATATATATATATTCTGGATTAAGTAATAGTTTAACCTTTTTGCGACCTTAAAGATAAGGAAAGTTAAAAAGAGAAAAACTTACTCGCAGAAGTTGTTGTTGTAGTCGTGGTTGTTGGGGTTTTCGTAGTTGATGTTGTGGTTGTTGGGGCTACTGTTGTCGACGTGGTTGTTGGGGTTTTCGTAGTTGATGTTGTGGTTGTTGGGGCTACTGTTGTCGACGTGGTTGTTGGGGTTTTCGTAGTTGATGTGGTTGTTGGGGCTACTGTTGTCGACGTGGTTGATGGTGAGGTGCTCACACTGGTTGAAGTTTGTGTTGTGGTGGCAGAAGATGTTGTTTCTTCTGTGGTAGACTGAGATAATACGGTTGTGGTAGAAAATGCGTGTGTTGCTGATTCCTCACCAGAATGTGTAGTTATAGTGGATGTTGGCAATATGTCTTCTGTGACTGAGGATATATATATATATATATATATATATATATATATATATATATACAGATACGTTTTATTATTATATGTGCAGAAAAGACAGCTGATATATATACATATGTATACTTATAGATAGATAGATAGATAGATAGATAGATAGATAGATAGATAGATAGATAGATAGATAGATAGATAGATAGATAGATAGATAGATAGATAGATAGATAGATAGATAGATAGATATACAGACAGACAGACATATAGATAGATAGATAGATAGATAGATTTAGATATAGATAGATAGATAGATAGATAGATAGATAGATAGATAGATAGATAGATAGATAGATAGATAGATAGATAGATAGATAGATAGAGAGTAGATATGTGTGTGTGTGTGTGTGTGTTTGTGGTATGTATAATTATTATAATTTGAATTAGTCGAAATGCGTTAAAATGTCGAGAAATCATCTGCCAAGGACTCCTGAAAAAAAAACTTAAAAAGAAAATATATTTTTATTCATATTAGGACTAACAAAAAAAGTAAGAAAAGTAATTCCTTAGATCATTCAATTATGTATATATTGATCTGAAATGGTCAGCATCAATATGGATTATTAACTTCATTTATTTTAGTCAGTTGGTCAATGATTGTAGCTAAATAAATAGAATTTGACTTAATAACTTTGTCATTTTATAAATTTAAAGATACACAAAATGGCACCAACGCTTTTATATGTGGAGACCAGTCTTCCATTGACGACTTAAATAGGTGCTTATTTTACATTTATAATGATCAATTGGAGATATGAAAATCATATTGTTTTTCATGAATAGACAGATAAACTGACAAAAGTTTACATTTATATATCGAGAGATTTATATCTTATTTACTCAACTTGTATTCTAAATTACCCACTGTATGCATAAGAAGCCCAAGACTAAAATTTATTGAACCTTTAATCTGCAGCAATAGAAGTGAAAGATCGTGTTTTTGTTGGGATCTAGCAATGGATTAATTTATTTTATATAGTTACTAGCTGTACCCTGCAAAACTTCTGCATTGAGTTAAATCCCCTTAGGTTTGATCGGTAGGCTAGGCTATTTTTGGCTTCGGAGAGATCCGATTTTTTTCATGATTTTATTACTACAGTGGGTATTCGGTTAACGAACAGTTCGGACAGCGAACAAATCGGACAACGAACACTTTCAGGAAAGATTTTTGTGTTCGTACAACGAACAATATTCGGGTAGCGAACAAAAGCTAATTATAACGAAAACCTGAAACCTGAAAATGAATATGCGCGTGCGCTAACACGTCATCATTCATACTATGTAGCAGTGAGGCAGCACCGTTCGACGCGTACAGTAGTGTGCGACGACACTTTGTCGTTTGAGTCCCATAGTTGGTATATGTACTTGTGATATTCGTATGTGCTTCTCTAAACGCGTTATTTAAAAAAAAACAACTTAAAATTTGACAATATTATGGGACCTAACAAGAGTGGAGTGTCAAGAACTGTGCTCACCATAAATACCAACCAAGAGATGATAACTAAATTAGAGAGTGGACAAAAAATGATTGATGTTACCAGGCAGTACGGCTTGAACAGGTCTACAGTAGGCACAATTCTAGTTAAGAAAGATATTATCAAAAAGTCTCAAACCACTGTAGAAGTAACGAAAAGTACATCTGAGAAGCAAAGAAGTGCCATCCGTGAAAAATTGAGAGTTTGCTTTTATTTTGTATAAATGAACGGTAGATGAAAAGAGATGTAACTAGTATGGCCATCATTCAAGAGAAGGCTAGAGAATTTTTGAGAAATTGAAAGAACAAACTCCAGGTTCATCATCCTAAAATCTAGAATTCAAGGCTACCACTGGCTGGTTTGCAAAGTTTAAAAGGAGATCTGGCATTAAACAAGCTGATGTCAATAGGGTTGCTGATCTCCACAACGACATTGCTATCAATCACTTCCAGAAAGTTCTGAAGGAGAGAGAAAAACAATCGACATTGGACATGTTTGTTAACCCCCAAAGAAAGGAAAAGAACTGATTAATAAGCAAGACTATATGTATGTATCA
Source organism: Bulinus truncatus (assembly GCA_021962125.1). Classification (NCBI taxonomy): domain Eukaryota; kingdom Metazoa; phylum Mollusca; class Gastropoda; family Planorbidae; genus Bulinus; species Bulinus truncatus. The sequence goes on from JAGDYQ010000004.1 coordinate 5,833,258, forward strand.
TATTTGTAATAAATAAACTTACTAAGAAATTATACTTGTATATGACATTTTTAAAATTTAATTTTTGGGATCCCCAGAACAAATTAATCGGATTCCTATTAATATATATGGTAAATCGGTGATCGGTTAACATTCACGATGTTGAAATTTCAAAGCAAGTTCGTATTTTATGGCACTGGCATATATTTAGTTATGTTTCTAAGTTATTGATAATTTAGGCGTTCATTCGATAATTTTAGGGAATAAAAACACAGAAATAACCTCCAGGATGTTCGAATTTCAAAGCATATTCGTATTTTTATTGCATTGTAATAACATTTATTTCTGTTTACAATTTGCATTCTTAGAATTCTTTCCGGACGGCACTAACATTATGCACTTGAATTAGTTTTAATAAAAACAAGAGTGCTTATTAAATAGGCCATGAAACATTAGAATTTTGTTTGATTTCAGATAACTGTTCTGTCAAAGAATGTTTGAAAAGAAAAAAAAATGCTCATACCAGTTATGAATGAAGACGTTGCTGGAACTATTCCACCATATGTCGCTGATGAAGAGCTGATAGTAAATGTTGGCGTGGTTGGTGTCGAAAGGCTTAAATCTGTGAATACAGTATATATTGCTGTTGTTGGCAGATTTGACATAGTAGGAGAAATGTGTTCTGTTTCGGAGACAGCCATTGATTCTGATGTCCTAGTGATAGCTGGAGATGATGTAGTGACATCTTCGGGTTTTGAAGCATAAGTGGTAATTGGAGATGATGTAGCGACCTCTACTGGTTGTGAAGTATGCGTGGAACTTGGAGATGATGTAGTGACTTCTACTGGTTGTGAAGCATAAGTGGCAGTTGGAGATGATGTAGTGACCTCTACTGGTTGTGAAATATAAGTGGAAGTTGGATATGACGTAGTGACCTCTACTGGTTGTGAAGTATACGTGGAAGTTGGATATGATGTAGTGACTTCTACTGGTTGTGAAGTATAAGTGGAAGTTGGATATGATGTAGCGACCTCTACTGGTTGTGAAGTATACGTTGTAGTTGGAGATGATGTAGTGACCTCTATTGGTTGTGAAGTATGCGTGGAACTTGGAGATAATGTAGTGACTTCTACTGATTGTGAAGCATAAATGGCAGTTGGAGATGATGTAGTGACCTCTACTGGTTGTGAAATATACGTGGAAGTTGGATATGACGTAGTGACCTCTACTGGTTTTGAAGTATAAGTAGAAGTTGGATATGATGTAGCGACATCTACTGGTTGTGAAGTATGCGTGGAACTTGGAGATGATGTAGTGACTTCTACTGGTTGTGAAGCATAAGTGGCAGTTGGAGATGATGTAGTGACCTCTACTGGTTGTGAAATATAAGTGGAAGTTTGATATGAAGTAGTGACCTCTACTGGTTGTGAAGTATACGTGGAAGTTGGAGATGATGTAGTGACCTCTACTGGTTGTGGAGTATAAGTGGAAGTTGGAGATGATGTAGTGACCTCTACTGGTTGTGAAGTATACGTTGTAGTTGGAGATGATGTAGTGACCTCTACTGGTTGTGAAGTATAAGTGGAAGTTGGAGATGATGTAGTGACCTCTACTGGTTGTGAAGTATACGTTGTAGTTGGAGATGATGTAGTGACCTCTATTGGTTGTGAAGTATGCGTGGAACTTGGAGATAATGTAGTGACTTTACTTATTGTGAAGCATATGGCAGTTGAGAAGGAATAGCACTCTATTGGTTGTGAAATATACGTGGAAGTTGGATATGACGTAGTGACCTCTACTGGTTGTGAAATATACGTGGAAGTTGGATATGATGTAGTGACTTCTACTGGTTGTAAAATATAAGTGGAAGTTGGAGATGATGTAGTGACCTCTACTGGTTTTGAAGTATAAGTAGAAGTTGGATATGATGTAGCGACATCTACTGGTTGTGAAGTATGCGTGGAACTTGGAGATGATGTAGTGACTGCTACTGGTTGTGAAGCATAAGTGGCAGTTGGAGATGATGTAGTGACCTCTACTGGTTGTGAAATATAAGTGGAAGTTTGATATGAAGTAGTGACCTCTACTGGTTGTGAAGTATACGTGGAAGTTGGAGATGATGTAGTGACCTCTACTGGTTGTGAAGTATACGTGGAAGTTGGATATGATGTAGTGACCTCTACTAGTTGTGAAGTATACGTTGTAGTTGGAGATGATATAGTGACCTCTACTGGTTGTGAAGTATACGTTGTAGTTGGAGATGATATAGTGACCTCTACTGGTTGTGAAGTATACGTGGAACTTGGAGATGATGTAGTGACTTCTACTGGTTGTGAAGTATACGTGGAAGTTGAATATGATGTAGTGACCTCTACTGGTTGTGAAGTATAAGTGGAAGTTGGATATGATGTAGCGACCTCCACTGGTTGTGAAGTATACGTGGAAGTTGGAGATGATGTAGTGACCTCTACTGGTTGTGAAGTATACGTAAAGTTGAGAATATGATGAAGGATCTCTACTAATTGAAAAGTATAGTGGTAATTTGAGATGATAAAGGTGATCTCTAGATCATTAAGAAGAAGATTGTGTAGTTGGAGATGATAAAGATCGACTGGTTGGTGAAAGTATGACGTAGAAAGTTGAGATGATGAAGAAGGCTTCTATTATTGTGAAGTATACGCAGCGCATCACGCCGTAAACGCCTGCACCTCCGCATGAAGTTGAATGGTGATGGTGGCCTCTCAATTATCGTGAAGTGGTATATAACAGATGATGTAGTACCTTCACTGGTTGTGAAGGGTGCGTAGGTTGGAGTATTACGTAGTACCTCTACTGGTTGTGAAATATAAGTGATAGTTGGAGATGATATAGTGACCTCTAATGGTTGTGAAGTATAAGTGGAAGTTGAATCTGGTGTAGTGAACTCTACTGGTTGTGAAGTATACGTGGTAATTGGAGATGAAGTAGTGACCTCTACTGGTTGTGAAGTATAAGTGATATCTTGATATGATGTAGTGACCTCTACTGGTTGTGAAGTATACGTGGCAGTTGGAGATGATATAGTGACCTCTACTGGCTGTGAAGTATAAGTGCCAGTTGGAGATGATGTAGTGACCTCTACTGGTTGCGAAGTATAAGTGGAAGTTGGATATGATGTAGTGATCTCTACTGGTTGTGAAGTATGCGTCGAATTTGAATATAATGTAGTGATCTCTACTGGTTGTGAAGTATACGTGGCAATTGGAGATGATGTACTGATCTCCACTGGTTGTGAAGCATAAGTAGTAATTGCAGATGATGTAGTGATATCTATTGGTTGTGAAATATAAGTGGAAGTTGGATCTGATGTAGTGATTTCTACTGGTTGTGAAGTATAAGTAATAGTAGGAGATGTTGTAGTGACCTCTACAGGTTGTGAAGTATAGGTGGAAGTTGGATATGATGTAGTGATCTCTACTGCTTGATAAGTATAAGTGGCAGTTGGAGATGATGTAGAGACCTGTACTGGTTGTGAAGTATAAGTGATATCTGGAGATGATGTAATGACCTCTACTGGTTGTGAAGTATAAGTGATATCTTGATATGATGTAGTGACCTCTACTGGTTGTGAAGCATGCAGGAAGTTGAATAATAGTAGTTACCTCTACTTGTTGTGGCGTATAAGTGGAAGTTGGATATGATGTAATAACCTCTACTGGTTGTGTAGTATGCGTGGAAGTTGAATATTGGGCTGTAGAGTCCTCTACTGGTTGTGAAGTATACGTGGTAGTTGGATATGATGTAGTGATCTCTACTGGTTCTGAAGTATAATGTAGTTTGAAAATGATGTAGTCAAATTCTCTATCGGTTGTGAACTATACGTGGTAATTGCAGATGATTTAGTGACCTCACTGGTTTTGAAATAAAAGTGATAGCTGGAGATGATGTAGTGCATCTCACTGTTTGTGACGTATAAGTGTTAGTTTGAATGATATCGCATCTCTGGTTTTTGCGTTGTAGTGGTAAAGAGAGATAATTCAGTGATCTCTACTGCGTGCGTACTCACAATGTCTAAAGTTGGTGCTTCCTCCGTTGTGATGTATACTGTTTGTATACTAGAAGTTGATGTAAATAATGCATGTGTATCCTCCATTATTTGTGTACTTGAAATAATTGAATGCAAGGTTTTAGATATTGTGATCAATTCAAAATGTGTACTTAAAATGTCTGGAGTCAAGGTTTGTGAGGTTGAGACCTCTACTAATTGTGTACTGAAAATATCTGGAGTCGAGATATGTGATGCAGTGATTTCAACTAATTGTGTACTGGAAATGTCTGAACTCGGAGTTTGTGAAGCGATAATCTCTACTAATTGTGTACTGGAAATGTCTGAACTCGGAGTTTGTGAAGTTATTATCTCTACTAATTGGATACTTGAAATGTCTGAACTCGGAGTTTGTGAAGCGATAATCTCTACTAATTGTGTGCTCGAAATGTCTAAACTCGATGTTTGTAAAGTGATAATCTCTACTAGTTGTGTACTCGAAATGTCTGAACTCGGAGTTTGTGAAGTTATAATCTCTACTAATTGGGTCTTCGAAATTTCTGGAGTCGAGGTTTGTGAAAATGTGATCTCTACTAAAGGTGTAGTAAAAATGTCTGAACTCGAGGTTTGAGTTTCACTGGTAAATGGCGATGTGTCCGTTGCTGTGACGTCTGCTGGATATGATGTCATGCTGATAATCAATGATGTGTCTGTTGACGTAAAATTTGCTGATTGTGATGTCACACTGGTAATTGGTGAATAATCTGTTATATTAGTTGTTGACGATGTATGTAACGTGCTTACATCTGACGGTTGGTATGTCACACTGGTATATAGCAATGTATCAGACATGGTAGCATCGGGTGGTTTTGCCGTCACACTGGTGATTGATGATGTATCTGTTGTAATGTCGTCTTCTGGTTGTGATGTCACACTAGAATCTGGTGATGTATCGGTTGTGGTAACATCTTCTGGTTGTGATGTCACACTAGAATCTGGTGATGTATCGATTGTGGGAACATCTTCTGGTTTTGATGTGACACTAGGAGTTGGTGATGTAACGGTTGTGGTGACATCTTCTGGTTGTAATGTGACACTGGAAGTTGGTAATGTATCAGTTGCGGTGACATCTTCTGGTTGTGATGTCATACTTGGAGTTGGTGATGTATCGGTTGTGGTAACATCTTCTGGTTTTGATGTCACACTTGGAGTTGGTGATGTATCGGTTGTGGTAACATCTTCTGGTTTTGATGTCAAACTGGGAGCTGGTGATGTATCGGTTGTGCTGACATCCTCTGGTTGTGATGTCACACTTGGAGTTGGTAATGTATCGGTTGTTGTGACATCTTCTGGTTGTGATGTCACACTTGCAGTTGGTAATGTATCGGTTGTTGTGACATCTTCTGGTTGTGATGTGACACTGGGAGTTGGTGATGTATCGGCTGTGGTGACATCTTCTGGTTGTGATGTGACACTGGGAGTTGTTGATGTATCGGCGGTGTACACTTCTGCCGGTATGGTTCACACTTGGAGTTGGTGATGTATCGGCTGTGGTGACATCTTCTGGTTGTGATGTCACACTTGGAGTTGGTGATGTATCGGCTGTGGTGACATCTTCTGGTTGTGATGTCACACTGGGAGTTGGTGATGTATCGGTTGTGGTGACATCTTCTGGTTGTGATGTCACACTGGGAGTTGGTGATGTATCGGCTGTGGTGACATCATCTGGTTGTGATGTGACACTGGGAGCTGGTGATGTATCGGCTGTGGTGACATCTTCTGGTTGTGATGTCAAACTGGGAGCTAGTGATGTATCGGTTGTGGTGACATCCTCTGGTTGTGATGTCACACTTGGAGTTGGTAATGTATCGGTTGTTGTGACATTTTCTTGTTGTGATGTGACACTGGGAGTTGGTGATGTATCGGCTGTGGTGACATCTTCTGGTTGTGATGTTACACTGGGAGTTGGTGATGTATCGGCCGGGTGGACATCTTCTGGCTGTGATGTGACACTGGGAGTTGGTGATGTATCGGCTGTGGTTTTCATCTTCTGGTTGTGATGTTACACTGGGAGTTGGTGATGTATCGGCTGTGGTGTCATCTTCTGGTTGTGATGTCACACTTGGAGTTGGTGATGTTTCGGTTGCGTGCGGCGAGTACATAGGAGACATCATCTGGCTGTGATGTGACACTGGGAGCTGGTGAAGTATCGGCTGTGGTGACATCTCTGGTTGTGATGTCACATTGGAAGCTGGTGATGTATCGGTTGTGGTGACATCTTCTGGTTGTGATGTCACACTGGAAGCTGGTGATATATCTTCTGTGATAAAATCTGCTGTTGTTGGTGTCTTACTGGTAGCTTGTGATATATCTTCTGTTGTTACATCTTCTGAGATGGTGTCACAGTGGTAGCTGGTGATATATCTTCTGTGGTTATGATTTTCTGGTCTTGGTGTTCCAATTGCATTATGATATATCTTCTGTGGTTACATCTTCTGGTCTTGGTGTTCCAGTTGTAGCTGGTGATATATCTTCTGGTGGTTACATCTTCTTGTGTTGGTGTCATACTCTGTAGCTGGTGATATATCTTCTGTGGTTACATCTTCTTGTGTTGGTGCTTTCATACATAATTTACAGATATATCATCTGTGGTTACATCTTCTTGTGTTGGTGTCATACTTGTAGCTGGTGATATTATATCTTCTGTGGTTACATCTTCTTGTATGGTGTCATACTTGTCGCTGGTGATATATCATCTGTGGTTACATCTTCTTTGGTGTTGGTGTCATACTTGTAGCTGGTGATATATCTTCTGTGGTTACATCTTCTTGTGTTGGTGTCATACTTGTAGCTGGTGATATATCTTCTGTGGTTACATCTTCTTGTGTTGGTGTCATACTTGTCGCTGGTGATATATCTTCTGTGGTTACATCTTCTTGTGTTGGTGTCATACTTGTCGCTGGTGATATATCTTCTGTGGTTACATCTTCTTGTGTTGGTAGTCATACTTGTCGCTGGTGATATTTCTTCTGTGGTTACATCTTCTTGTGTTGGTGTCATACTTGTAGCTGGTGATATATCATCTGTGGTTACATCTTCTTGTGTTGGTGTCATACTTGTAGCTGGTGATATATCTTCTGTGGTTACATCTTCTTGTGTTGGTGTCATACTTTGTCGCTGGTGATATATCTTCTGTGGTTACATCTTCTGTGTTGGTGTCATACTTGTAGTTGGTGATATATCATCTGTGGTTACATCTTCTTGTGTTGGTGTCATACTTGTAGCTGGTGATATATCTTCTGTTGTTACATCTTCAAGGTTGGTGTCATACTTGTAGCTGGTGATATATCTTCTGTGGTTACATCTTCTTGTGTTGGTGTCATACTTGTCGCTGGTGATATATCTTCTGTGGTTACATCTTCTTGTGTGGGTGTCATACTTGTCGCTGGTGATATATCATCTGTGGTTACATCTTCTTGTATTGGTGTCTCACTTGTAGCTGGTGATATATCTTCTGTGGTTACATCTTCTTGTATTGGTGTCATACTTGTAGCTGGTGATATAACATCTGTGGTTACATCTTCTTGTGTTGGTGTCATACTTGTAGCTGGTGATATATCTTCTGTGGTTACATCTTCTTGTGTTGGTGTCATACTTGTCGCTGGTGATATATCTTCTGTGGTTACATCTTCTTGTGTTGGTGTCATACTTGTCGCTGGTGATATATCTTCTGTGGTTACATCTTCTTGTGTTGGTGTCATACTTGTCGCTGGTGATATTTCTTCTGTGGTTACATCTTCTTGTGTTGGTGTCATACTTGTAGCTGGTGATATATCATCTGTGGTTACATCTTCTTGTGTTGGTGTCATACTTGTAGCTGGTGATATATCTTCTGTGGTTACATCTTCTTGTGTTGGTGTCATACTTGTCGCTGGTGATATATCTTCTGTGGTTACATCTTCTTGTGTTGGTGTCATACTTGTAGCTGGTGATATATCATCTGTGGTTGTATCTTCTTGTGTTGGTGTCATACTTGTAGCTGGTGATATATCTTCTGTTGTTACATCTTCTTGTGTTGGTGTCATACTTGTAGCTGGTGATATATCTTCTGTGGTTACATCTTCTTGTGTTGGTGTCATACTTGTCGCTGGTGATATATCTTCTGTGGTTACATCTTCTTGTGTGGGTGTCATACTTGTCGCTGGTGATATATCATCTGTGGTTACATCTTCTTGTATTGGTGTCTCACTTGTAGCTGGTGATATATCTTCTGTGGTTACATCTTCTTGTATTGGTGTCATACTTGTAGCTGGTGATATAACATCTGTGGTTACATCTTCTTGTGTTGGTGTCATACTTGTAGCTGGTGATATATCTTCTGTTGTTACATCTTCTTGTGTTGGTGTCATACTTGTAGCTGGTGATATATCTTCTGTTGTTACATCTTCTTGTGTTGGTGTCATACTTGTAGCTGGTGATATATCTTCTGTGGTTACATCTTCTTGTGTTGGTGTCATACTTGTCGCTGGTGATATATCTTCTTGTGGTTACATCTTCTTGTGTGGGTGTCATACTTGTCGCTGGTGATATATCATCTGTGGTTACATCTTCTTTGTATTGGTGTCTCCACTTGTAGCTGGTGATATATCTTCTGTGGTTACATCTTCTTGTATTGGTGTCATACTTGTAGCTGGTGATATAACATCTGTGGTTACATCTTCTTGTGTTGGTGTCATACTTGTAGCTGGTGATATATCTTCTGTGGTTACATCTTCTTGTGTTGGTGTCATACTTGTCGCTGGTGATATATCTTCTGTGGTTACATCTTCTTGTGTTGGTGTCATACTTGTCGCTGGTGATATATCTTCTGTGGTTACATCTTCTTGTGTTGGTGTCATACTTGTCGCTGGTGATATTTCTTCTGTGGTTACATCTTTCTTTGTGTTGGTGTCATACTTGTAGCTGGTGATATATCATCTGTGGTTACATCTTCTTGTGTTGGTGTGTCATACTTGTAGCTGGTGATATATCTTCTGTGGTTACATCTTCTTGTGTTGGTGTCATACTTGTCGCTGGTGATATATCTTCTGTGGTTACATCTTCTTGTGTTGGTGTCATACTTGTAGCTGGTGATATATCATCTGTGGTTACATCTTCTTGTGTTGGTGTCATACTTGTAGCTGGTGATATATCTTCTGTTGTTACATCTTCTTGTGTTGGTGTCATACTTGTAGCTGGTGATATATCTTCTGGTGGTTACATCTTCTTGTGTTGGTGTCATACTTGTCGCTGGTGATATATCTTCTGTGGTTACATCTTCTTGTATTGGTGTCTCACTTGTAGTTGGTGATATATCTTCTCTGTGGTTACATCTTCTTGTATTGGTGCTTCATACTTGTAGCTGGTGATATAACATCTGTGGTTACATCTTCTTGTGTTGGTGTCATACTTGTAGCTGGTGATATATCTTCTGTTGTTACATCTTCTTGTGTTGGTGTCATACTTGTAGCTGGTGATATATCTTCTGTTGTTACATCTTTTGTGTTGGTGTCATACTTGTAGCTGGTGATATATCTTCTGTTGTTACATCTTCTTGTATTGGTGTTCATACTTGTAGCTGGTGATATATCTTCTTGTGGTTACATCTTTTTGTGTTGGTGTCATACTTGTAGCTGGTGATATATCATCTGTTGTTACATCTTTTTGTGTTGGTGTCATACTTGTAGCTGGTGATATATCTTCTGTTGTTACATCTTCTTGTATTGGTGTCATACTTGTAGCTGGTGATATATCTTCTGTGGTTACATCTTTTTGTGTTGGTGTCATACTTGTAGCTGGTGATATATCTTCTGTTGTTACATCTTCTTGTATTGGTGTCATACTTGTAGCTGGTGATATATCTTCTGTGGTTACATCTTTTTTTGTGTTGGTGTCATACTTGTAGCTGGTGATATATCATCTGTTGTTACATCTTTGTGTTGGTGTCATACTTGTAGCTGGTGATATATCTTCTGTTGTTACATCTTCTTGCATTATTGGTGTCATACTTGTAGCTTTGGTGATATATCTTCTGTGGTTACATCTTTTTGTGTTGGTGTCATACTTGTAGCTGGTGATATATCTTCTGTTGTTACATCTTCTTGTATTGGTGTCATACTTGTAGCTGGTGATATATCTTCTGTGGTTACATCTTCTTGTGTTGATGTCATACTTGTCGCTGGTGATATATCTTCTGTGGTTACATCTTCTTGTGTTGGTGTCATACTTGTCGCTGGTGATATATCATCTGTGGTTACATCTCTTTGTGTTGGTGCGCTGCGTTTGTAGCTGGTGATATATCTTCTGTGGTTACATCTTTTTGTGTTGGTGTCATACTTGTAGCTGGTGATATATCTTCTGTGGTTACATCTTCTTGTATTGGTGTCATACTTGTAGCTGGTGATATATCTTCTGTGGTTACATCTTCTGTATTGGTGTCATACTTGTAGCTGGTGATATATCTTCTGTGGTTACATCCTCTTGTAAGTCGGTGTCCCACATTGAGTTGACAATGTCTGCTTTGTAGTTACATCTGTTGATTGTGAATTTATAGTTGTTGTAGACAATGTATATTATTCGGTAAATTTTAAATTTACGTTTTAAATTATGATATGTTTTAAATATCAAGTAAAAAATAAAAAGTTGAGTTCTTATCAGACTATATTTTTCAGATAAGAATTATAATGTCTTAACTAATAGTGTGGTAGCCGGAAACAAATAAAAATTTTTTGTTTCATAATGGTCTTCTTCCTTGTAAGTCACTATAAAATTTCTAAAATTATTTGTTTGACCTAAGCCCAACAGTATAATTTTTCTTTTTTAAATTTATCGCGAATTTTTTTTTAAATTTTTTATTTAATACTTTTATGTTTGGGAAGAATTTAAATCTCTATAGTTTTTGCACATTTTAATATAATTCAATTAATTTGGCAAGTTGATGTAAAACTAAAGTGTTTCACTATTTAGTGAACCAGTGCTCTACTTCCTACATCTATATTTCTGTATCTATTTTGACTTGCTAATCCACACATCCTTTTCCTTTTCCATTTCTAGCATTACTGAAAAAGTAATTAGTAATATGTACACACTTGTTGTGCATTCAGAAATATTTAGATTTTTAACTTATTGTAATTCAAAGTTTTGAATTTGAAGTATCTGGGGATGTCATTTCATTTGTATCTGCTTGTTTGAGAGGATGTCGTATCATATGTATCAAGGGATGTCGTATCATTTGTATCAGGGAATGTCGTATCAGTTGTATCAGAGGATGTCGTATCATTTGTATCAGGGGATGTCGTATCATTTGTTGTATCAGGGGATGTCGTATCAATTGTCGTAAAGCAAGATGCATCTGTTGATGTTGGTTTCCACAACGTTAATTGGTTTTGAGGAAAGAAACTTACTAATTTTTCAAATTTCAATTATATTATATGCTACTCTTGTTAGTAATAATATAATAACAATTATAGGCGAAGTCTTTCAAAAAAAAAAAAAGACATGCTATCTTCATACCTTCAGTCATGCCCGTAAACACTATGGGGATAGTTTTCCCGACCCTGACTGTAGTCGATATGGCTGAAATGGGCCGGGGGGGGGGTGGCAGCAAAAAAAAAGGGCAAATGTGTTTAACAGGATTTTAGCCCATGCCTGCAATCAACAGCATATCGATTATTTGACAGATCATTGTATATCAATATTTAGGTGCTACACTTTATAATGTAAAGCCAATAACAAAGGGATCAATATGTTTTAGGTAGAGGACTTTTAAATAAAGATTGACATTCTTTCTTTCTCTCTCTTTCTATCTCATTCTTTCTCCCTCTTTCTCTCTTTCTTACCCTTTCTCTCTCTCTCTCTTTCTCACTCCCCCCCCCCCTCTCTTTCTCTTCCCTTTCTCGGCGTGCATGCAGGATGTGATTTCTAGGGAGCGACCGATATGCCTTTTTACCGATAAGTCCGATACCGATATTTTCCCCCAACATTTTTACCGATACCGATATTTTCTTTTTAATCAACAACAATGCCAAACACGTGTTTTTCTCGTGCTGCATGACGCAAGGAGGTTGAGTACATGGAGATGGCGTCTGTTATCAGATGGTACCAAGCGGCTGAATCCAGTGGGCGCAGCCTATCGCCGCCATGTTCGACTCAAAACATTCCACCAGCTTTCATTATGATACCAGTTTTCTCATTCTAGAAACGACTCCAATGAGCTTTGTATTTTGTCATCACTTTTTTTTCTAAAGTCTGCTAAGGCCCTAGTTAATTTCTAGTGGACTAGTTATTCTAATGTGTCAATTACAAAGCGCTGTAGTCTATGTAAAGCTATTTATACGATCAGCTGATAGAGGCCTATAAAGCTTATATTATACGCTATATCGAAATTAAGCCAGGGTAAAAATTGTATTTTTACATAATACATAATATTTTGTATTTATACTTTGATGTTTATTGCAAAGCATTTGATCAAATAATGAAAAATGATTTACTGATTGCTTCGAAACGCTTCGAAAGGCAATATTGACAGGATTGTTTTTAGTCTAGTTTACGCTGCTTTGTGCTAGCCATTTTTCATTGTTTGATCAAATGCTTTGCAATACAACACCAAAGCATCTGATAGCAGACGCCGTCTCTATGTATTCAACCTCCTTGGTTTCAGCCTAGTGACGTCATGCCGCCTCCAGTAAAAAAAAAAAAAATTCAACCTCCTTGGTATGACGTATGTCAACCTATGTTCACCCCTTTCCCTGTCGTATTTTGTAACACTTCGCCCACACGTGTCTTGTTTACCCCCCTCCTCCCAGCTTCCCATCCAAAAAAAAATACACAGATGTTCACTAATTGCATCAATCAAGGTCATACATTAGAATTAAGAAATGTCAATCCTATTGTTTCAAGGTCATATCGCTGATGTAATTTTACGTGCTTTTTTTTCCCTTTTTTTTAAAAAACTTGTCTGATCTGGTTATAGAATTGGGTTATTTACTGATTTTTTTTTCTGCAACTCTGTTGCCAAAAATCGGCCGGTCCGATAGTTAACCCATAGTGCCAATATCGGTTCGACTATCGGTCGCTCCCTACAACAATCGGCCAATCCGATATTAACCGATAGTGGCAATATCGGTCCGATACCGATCCGATTATCGGTCCCTCCCTAGTGATTTCTCTAAAAAAAAAAATCTCCATTTAGGATATCCTCTATGACGTCATTTCACGTCACTGGGTTACCCCGGGTAATTCAATTCCATGATACGGAAGTCGGCTGCGCATGACCAACGAATCGGTGTTGTTTTTTATACAGTGTGATTTTAACCCTGTTAAAACCATGTTAATAGTTCCTTTTAAGGAAGACAGTAAGACAAAATTTGAAAATATTATTGCATAAGCACATTAAATAATGATTTACTCACCCGATGTCACAATTTTTTATTATCTGTTTTTGTTTCTAAAAGTTGTGTTTGCTTACTGTGTGAATGAAAGGTCATGCTGTAAACGCGTGCATCCTGCATGCCTAAATGGTCAGGCTATAAACGCTTGCACCCTGAATGCCTAAATGGTCAGGCTATAAACACTTGCACTCTGCATGCCTAAATGGTCAGGCTATAAGCACTTGCACTCTGCATGCCTAAATGGTCAGGCTATAAGCACTTGCATATTGATGGAGTAAAGGGTCACGCTATAAACTATTGCATCCGTATTGCTAGGAAGATCAGGCTATGAACGCTTGTGACTTTGTTGAATGTTGAAGCAACAATGTAGTGAATACAAGGGCCCGCATCACAAGAGGGGAGGTCCCTGTCCTGGGGTAATTCACTTATCGTCATGGATCATATCGACGCTAAGCTTTTATAAAATTTTGTCGATGGATTGTGATCGTAATCGAATCAGCAGGCGCCTCTGCTTATGACATGATTATTCTCATACTAAACATTTTATTGAGATAAAACCTTTAGTTGCGAATGCAACGGGCAACTACTAGTTTTATAATAAATACATGTAATCACTTGTTCAAAAGCACATGCATTTTGAATTGTTATTAAAGCACGCCGGTGGTGATGGGCGGGGGGGGGGGAGTCTACATTTTTTTGTTGGGCCTACGTATTTCAGTAGCCAACAAAACTTAAAACAAGTTTTAAAAAAAACAACAACAAATATTCAATAGCTGAATGAAACAAAAAATAACAAGCTAATATGATCTGCCTGAACATTTGAACTTGTTAATTAAATGAAATCTTCCTACTAATTAGTGGTTTAAATGTTGCAGCGCTATACAGAAAGCTATTTTTACAGTGATAATACGATAAAGATTATCTACAAATAAAAACTTATACATAGCCTACCTGTAAACGATTTGTGTAGAATGATGACTACGACCAATATCATATACAAGGATTTCATCTTCCATAAAGTTTAGTTCCTTCGCACAAAAGAAAAAACATTATTATAAAAGCAAAATGATAGCATAGGGAAAAAATATTAGATTTTTTTATTGATGATTCAATAAATTATATTTTGAATCTGTCTTTTAATTATTTATTGATGCAAATCTACCCACAATGTAAAATAATTTGTTGTCAAACCTCAAGCTCGCTCTTCAAATGTATTTATACAGGTTAGGTAGCTTGTTAGGCAGAATAATTATCAAGCTCTTTCTTCAAATGTTTCTACACAGATAATGATTACATTATTTCAGCAAAATTATCAAACAATTATAATATTTTTTTTTAACTAAGCCAATAAATTAAAAACTGAAAGTGTTTAATGATTCTTTAAGGATAGTAAACAAAAAACGATTATGCTTATATATAAATGTTATATTTTTTTTATAAAGTTTATAATAAAATCGATTTTTAAATGAGGTATTTGTATACTCTTTTAGTGATTTATCAGCTTCGTATATATTTTTTTAAGTACCTATCCTGTATTTCAATGCTTGCAACTGTATCACACCTATGGTCTAGCAGTCAATTTAGTACTATTATTCCGTAGTTGAAAATGTGTTAAGTATCCTATGGAATTCTGTTACACTGTTAAGAGTCACCGTTAAATTTAAAAAAAAAAAAATCTAAACCGGCTTTTGCTTCTGTTGTCAGTATTATAGATAGAATACACTTTACATCATATCGTAAATTTTCTGATTATCTTTTTTAAAACAAAAAAGCTGATAAGAAACTGTCTTTGCTTACTGCAAAGATTGTAAATAACCAAAGAATTCAAGCAGGAAGTTCTATGAGGCTGAAGTTGTGACTTCTTTGCCATTATATCTGTTACTTGATAAACGAAACGCATTTTTAATATATCAGTTTTATCAAATCTTTCTTCGTAATATATCAGTTAAATTTTGTAAACATATTTTTTTGCATCATTCCTTTCATGTTTACTTCATTCGTTCAGAGCAGTTCTCATGACTTTAGGGGAGGAGGTATAAAATACCTGTCGAAAGAACTCATGATATTCTAATTAAATACATGGTATTTATTGTATCTTTATCAATATGTATAAATCAGTTAAAGTATGAAAAATGTATATACTGAATAGGACTACCTCGAATAAACAAACTAATAATTACTAAGCTAAAAAATACATTAGAAACTGCTTCATCGGGAAGACTTTAACTTAACAATCGACCATTTTTTTTAAGTCTGTGAAAGAGTGAGGTCTTAATATCTTAGATAATATAAACCACTGATAATAGCCCCTTGTCCATGGAGGCACCACGAGAGACTTATGTAGATGACTGGGACTCGCCAGTAATCGAATCGTTACTCACAGCATGCAGAACGCGCTGCACCATGAAGATCCTGCTCGCTACCAAAGCGACACCCAACAATTTTAACTAGACCTTAAATTTCATACTTCATTTATAAATATCTGGTAGACATGGTTCTAATAAAATCATTGCAACAATGATACCAGCATGATGTCACTTGTATAATGCACTCGTTTACAACCAGCATGCAATAGTCACCTGTATACTGCACTCGTTTGGGTCCTTTTAAGCTGTAAACCTGACATTACCAGAAGTTTAACTATTTCAGAAGATCTGCACAATAAATTTGACATTTTTACTGTCAAGGAGCCCATGTCTTTTAAGCCCACATGTCAAGTCTTTGATAAAATGGATTAGATGAAATATTCCTTAAACTAATGATTCAGCCAATAAAGTCATTCAAATGTAAAGATGTCAGTTGTTTCTACTTTAGTGAGAACCTCTGTGTTATTTTAAGATGGTATAAAAACGAGCAGCGTATGACATTTAGTTTAATGAAATTTTGCAACGTAAGTTTTCATATTGTTAATTACTTTTAACTTATGTTTCTCCTTTTCTCGGTTATTTAAATGTAGCTTATTAAAACCTTGGACTCTAAATAAAAACAAAGCAATATATTATGTTTTCTCAAATGATGACATTGAAAAAGTCTATTGCATTAACGCCATTCAAAAATAGGATTTTAGTCTATTCAAATTGAAATGTACGATTATACTTCTTCAAAAGTGAAATTACAATTAGTATTTTGGATTTTTTTTTAAGATTGAGTAGTTTTGAAAATAAAACACAACTTGTACTAAATAAATAAAGTTCATTATTTTTAACAATTAAGTAGCACAAAAGTTACAATACGTAAGAAC
>JAGDYQ010000004.1:5850429-5862153 GCA_021962125.1 Bulinus truncatus
AGTAGTGACCTCTTACTGGTTGTGAAGTATAGCGTGAAGTTGGAGATGATGTAGTGACCTCTACTGGTTGTGGAGTATAAGTGGAAGTTGGAGATGATGTAGTGACCTCTACTGGTTGTGAAGTATACGTTGTAGTTGGAGATGATGTAGTGACCTCTACTGGTTGTGAAGTATAAGTGGAAGTTGGAGATGATGTAGTGACCTCTACTGGTTGTGAAGTATACGTTGTAGTTGGAGATGATGTAGTGACCTCTATTGGTTGTGAAGTATGCGTGGAACTTGGAGATAATGTAGTGACTTCTACTGGTTGTGAAGCATAAGTGGCAGTTGGAGATGATGTAGTGACCTCTACTGGTTGTGAAATATACGTGGAAGTTGGAGTATGATGTAGTGACCTCTACTGGTTGTGAAATATACGTGGAAGTTGGATATGATGTAGTGACTTCTTACTGGTTGTAAAATATAAGTGAAGTTGGAGATGATGTAGTGACCTCTACTGGATTTGAAGCAAAGTTGGATATGATGTAGCGACATCTACTGGTTGTGAAGTATGCGTGGAACTTGGAGATGATGTAGTGACTGCTACTGGTTGTGAAGCATAAGTGGCAGTTGGAGATGATGTAGTGACCTCTACTGGTTGTGAAATATGTTGAATGCTGATGGTAGTAGTGACCTCTACTGGTTGTGAAGTATACGTGGAAGTTGGAGATGATGTAGTGACCTCTACTGGTTGTGAAGTATACGTGGAAGTTGGATATGATGTAGTGACCTCTACTAGTTGTGAAGTATACGTTGTAGTTGGAGATGATATAGTGACCTCTACTGGTTGTGAAGTATACGTTGTAGTTGGAGATGATATAGTGACCTTCTACATTGGTTGTGAAGTATACGTGGAACTATGAGATGAAAAAAGAATTTTACTGGTTGTGAAGTATACGAGGAAGTAGAATATGATGTAGTGACCTCTACTGGTTGTGAAGTATAAGTGGAAGTTGGATATGATGTAGCGACCTCCACTGGTTGTGAAGTATACGTGGAAGTTGGAGATGATGTAGTGACCTCTACTGGTTGTGAAGTATACGTGGAAGTTGAATATGATGTAG
Organism: Bulinus truncatus; assembly: GCA_021962125.1. Taxonomy (NCBI): domain Eukaryota; kingdom Metazoa; phylum Mollusca; class Gastropoda; family Planorbidae; genus Bulinus; species Bulinus truncatus. The sequence goes on from JAGDYQ010000004.1 coordinate 5,851,533, forward strand.
TGACCTCTACTGGTTGTGAAGTATAAGTGGTAATTGGAGATGATGTAGTGACCTCTATTGGTTGTGAAGTATACGTGGTAGTTGGAGATGATGTAGTGACCTCTACTGGTTGTGAAGTATACGTGGAAGTTGGAGATGATGTAGTGACCTCTACTGGTTGTGAAGTATACGTGGAAGTTGAATATGATGTAGTGACCTCTACTGGTTGTGAAGTATAAGTGGTAATTGGAGATGATGTAGTGACCTCTATTGGTTGTGAAGTATACGTGGTAGTTGGAGATGATGTAGTGACCTCTACTGGTTGTGAAATATAAGTGATAGTTGGAGATGATATAGTGACCTCTAATGGTTGTGAAGTATAAGTGGAAGTTGAATCTGGTGTAGTGAACTCTACTGGTTGTGAAGTATACGTGGTAATTGGAGATGAAGTAGTGACCCTACTGGTTGTGAAGTATAATGATATCTTGATATGATGTAGTGACCTCCTCTACTTCGGTTGTGAAGCATAATGTGACCAGTTGGAGATGATATAGTGACCTCTACTGGCTGTGAAGTATAAGTGCCAGTTGGAGATGATGTAGTGACCTCTACTGGTTGCGAAGTATAAGTGGAAGTTGGATATGATGTAGTGATCTCTACTGGTTGTGAAGTATGCGTCGAATTTGAATATAATGTAGTGATCTCTACTGGTTGTGAAGTATACGTGGCAATTGGAGATGATGTACTGATCTCCACTGGTTGTGAAGCATAAGTAGTAATTGCAGATGATGTAGTGATATCTATTGGTTGTGAAATATAAGTGGAAGTTGGATCTGATGTAGTGATTTCTACTGGTTGTGAAGTATAAGTAATAGTAGGAGATGTTGTAGTGACCTCTACAGGTTGTGAAGTATAGGTGGAAGTTGGATATGATGTAGTGATCTCTACTGCTTGATAAGTATAAGTGGCAGTTGGAGATGATGTAGAGACCTGTACTGGTTGTGAAGTATAAGTGATATCTGGAGATGATGTAATGACCTCTACTGGTTGTGAAGTATAAGTGATATCTTGATATGATGTAGTGACCTCTACTGGTTGTGAAGTATACGTAGAAGTTGAATAATATGTAGTTACCTCTACTTGTTGTGAAGTATAAGTGGAAGTTGGATATGATGTAATAACCTCTACTGGTTGTGTAGTATGCGTGGAAGTTGAATATAATGTAGAGTCCTCTACTGGTTGTGAAGTATACGTGGTAGTTGGATATGATGTAGTGATCTCTACTGGTTCTGAAGTATAAGTGGTAGTTTGAAATGATGTAGTCACCTCTATCGGTTGTGAACTATACGTGGTAATTGCAGATGATTTAGTGACCTCTACTGGTTTTGAAATAAAAGTGATAGCTGGAGATGATGTAGTGACCTCTACTGTTTGTGACGTATAAGTGTTAGTTTGAAATGATATCGTGACCTCTACTGGTTTTTGCGTTGTAGTGGTAAAGAGAGATAATTCAGTGATCTCTACTGCGTGCGTACTCACAATGTCTAAAGTTGGTGCTTCCTCCGTTGTGATGTATACTGTTTGTATACTAGAAGTTGATGTAAATAATGCATGTGTATCCTCCATTATTTGTGTACTTGAAATAATTGAATGCAAGGTTTTAGATATTGTATCACCCAAATGTGTACTTAAAATGTCTGGAGTCAAGGTTTGTGAGGTTGAGACCTCTACTAATTGTGTACTTGAAAATATCTGGAGTCGATATAGGAGTGCAAAGATTTTCGAACTAACAAATTCGAATGTCTGAACTCGGAGTTTGTGAAGCGATAATCTCTACTAATTGTGTACTGGAAATGTCTGAACTCGGAGTTTGTGAAGTTATTATCTCTACTAATTGGATACTTGAAATGTCTGAACTCGGAGTTTGTGAAGCGATAATCTCTACTAATTGTGTGCTCGAAATGTCTAAACTCGATGTTTGTAAAGTGATAATTCCCTACTAGTTGCGTATCTCGAAATGTCTGAACTCGGAGTTTGTGAAGTTATAATCTCTACTAATTGGGTCTTCGAAATTTCTGGAGTCGAGGTTTGTGAAAATGTGATCTCTACTAAAGGTGTAGTAAAAATGTCTGAACTCGAGGTTTGAGTTTCACTGGTAAATGGCGATGTGTCCGTTGCTGTGACGTCTGCTGGATATGATGTCATGCTGATAATCAATGATGTGTCTGTTGACGTAAAATTTGCTGATTGTGATGTCACACTGGTAATTGGTGAATAATCTGTTATATTAGTTGTTGACGATGTATGTAACGTGCTTACATCTGACGGTTGGTATGTCACACTGGTATATAGCAATGTATCAGACATGGTAGCATCGGGTGGTTTTGCCGTCACACTGGTGATTGATGATGTATCTGTTGTAATGTCGTCTTCTGGTTGTGATGTCACACTAGAATCTGGTGATGTATCGGTTGTGGTAACATCTTCTGGTTGTGATGTCACACTAGAATCTGGTGATGTATCGATTGAGGGAACATCTTCTGGTTTTGATGTGACACTAGGAGTTGGTGATGTAACGGTTGTAGACATCTTCTGGGTTGTAATGTGACACTGGAAGTTGCAATGTATCAGTTGCGGTGACATCTCTGGGTTGTGATGTCATACTTGGAGTTGGTGATGTATCGGTTGTGGTAACATCTTCTGGTTTTGATGTCACACTTGGAGTTGGTGATGTATCGGTTGTGGTAACATCTTCTGGTTTTGATGTCAAACTGGGAGCTGGTGATGTATCGGTTGTGCTGACATCCTCTGGTTGTGATGTCACACTTGGAGTTGGTAATGTATCGGTTGTTGTGACATCTTCTGGTTGTGATGTCACACTTGCAGTTGGTGTCGTATCGGTTGTTGCGGGACATCTTCTGGTTGTGATGTGACACTGGGAGTTGGTGATGTATCGGCTGTGGTGACATCTTCTGGTTGTGATGTGACACTGGGAGTTGTTGATGTATCGGCGGTGGTGACATCTTCTGGTTGTGATGTCACACTTGGAGTTGGTGATGTATCGGCTGTGGTGACATCTTCTGGTTGTGATGTCACACTGGGAGTTGGTGATGTATCGGCTGTGGTGACATCTTCTGGTTGTGATGTCACACTGGGAGTTGGTGATGTATCGGTTGTGGTGACATCTTCTGGTTGTGATGTCACACTGGGAGTTGGTGATGTATCGGCTGTGGTGACATCATCTGGTTGTGATGTGACACTGGGAGCTGGTGATGTATCGGCTGTGGTGACATCTTCTGGTTGTGATGTCAAACTGGGAGCTGGTGATGTATCGGTTGTAAGACATCCTTTCGGTTGTGATGTCACACTTGGAGTTGGTAATGTATCGGTTGTTGTGACATTTTCTTGTTGTGATGTGACACTGGGAGTTGGTGATGTATCGGCTGTGGTGACATCTTCTGGTTGTGATGTTACACTGGGAGTTGGTGATGTATCGGCTGTGGTGACATCTTCTGGTTGTGATGTGACACTGGGAGTTGGTGATGTATCGGCTGTGGTTTCATCTTCTGGTTGTGATGTTACACTGGGAGTTGGTGATGTATCGGCTGTGGTGTCATCTTCTGGTTGTGATGTCACACTTGGAGTTGGTGATGTTTCGGTTATGGTGACATCATCTGGTTGTGATGTGACACTGGGAGCTGGTGAAGTATCGGCTGTGGTGACATCTTCTGGTTGTGATGTCACATTGGAAGCTGGTGATGTATCGGTTGTGGTGACATCTTCTGGTTGTGATGTCACACTGGAAGCTGGTGATATATCTTCTGTGATAAAATCTGCTGTTGTTGGTGTCTTACTGGTAGCTTGTGATATATCTTCTGTTGTTACATCTTCTGGAGATGGTGTCACAGTGGTAGCTGGTGATATATCTTCTGTGGTTACATCTTCTGGTCTTGGTGTCTCAATTGTAGCTGGTGATATATCTTCTGTGGTTACATCTTCTGGTCTTGGTGTCTCAGTTGTAGCTGGTGATATATCTTCTGTGGTTACATCTTCTTGTGTTGGTGTCATACTTGTAGCTGGTGATATATCTTCTGTGGTTACATCTTCTTGTGTTGGTGTCATACTTGTCGCTGGTGATATATCATCTGTGGTTACATCTTCTTGTGTTGGTGTCATACTTGTAGCTGGTGATATATCTTCTGTGGTTACATCTTCTTGTGTTGGTGTCATACTTGTCGCTGGTGATATATCATCTGTGGTTACATCTTCTTGTGTTGGTGTCATACTTGTAGCTGGTGATATATCTTCAGTGGTTACATCTTCTTGTGTTGGTGTCATACTCAGCTGGTGATATATCTTCTGTGGTTACATCTTCTTGTGTTGGTGTCATACTTGTCGCTGGTGATATATCTTCTGTGGTTACATCTTCTTGTGTTGGTGTCATACTTGTCGCTGGTGATATATCTTCTGTGGTTACATCTTCTTGTGTTGGTGTCATACTTGTCGCTGGTGATATTTCTTTCTTCTGTGGTTACATCTTCTTGTGTTGGTGTCATACTTGTAGCTGGTGATATATCGTCTTGTGTTTGCGATCTTCTTAAGAGTTGGTACTTGTAGTTGGTGATATATCTTCTGTGTTGCATCTTCTTGTGTTGGTGTCATACTTGTCGCTGGTGATATCTTCAGTGGTTACATCTTCTTGTGTTGGTGCTCGTAGCTGGTGATATATCATCTGTGGTTACATCTTCTTGTGTTGGTGTCATACTTGTAGCTGGTGATATATCTTCTGTTGTTACATCTTCTTGTGTTGTGTCATACTTTGTAGCTGGTGATATATCTTCTGTGGTTACATCTTCTTGTGTTGGTGTCATACTTGTCGCTGGTGATATATCTTCTGTGGTTACATCTTCTTGTGTGGGTGTCATACTTGTCGCTGGTGATATATCATCTGTGGTTACATCTTCTTGTATTGGTGTCTCACTTGTAGCTGGTGATATATCTTCTGTGGTTACATCTTCTTGTATTGGTGTCATACTTGTAGCTGGTGATATAACATCTGTGGTTACATCTTCTTGTGTTGGTGTCATACTTGTAGCTTTGTGGATATATCTTCTGTGGTTACATCTTCTTTGTGTTGGTGTCATACTTGTCGCTGGTGATATATCTTCTGTGGTTGCGATCTTCTTGTGTTGGTGTCATACTTGTCGCTGGTGATATATCTTCTGTGGTTACATCTTCTTGTGTTGGTGTCATACTTGTCGCTGGTGATATTTCTTCTGTGGTTACATCTTCTTGTGTTGGTGTCATACTTGTAGCTGGTGATATATCATCTGTGGTTACATCTTCTTGTGTTGGTGTCATACTTGTAGCTGGTGATATATCTTCTGTGGTTACATCTTCTTGTGTTGGTGTCATACTTGTCGCTGGTGATATATCTTCTGTGGTTACATCTTCTTGTGTTGGTGTCATACTTGTAGCTGGTGATATATCATCTGTGGTTACATCTTCTTGTGTTGGTGTCATACTTGTAGCTGGTGATATATCTTCTGTTGTTACATCTTCTTGTGTTGGTGTCATACTTGTAGCTGGTGATATATCTTCTGTGGTTACATCTTCTTGTGTTGGTGTCATACTTGTCGCTGGTGATATATCTTCTGTGGTTACATCTTCTTGTGTGGGTGTCATACTTGTCGCTGGTGATATATCATCTGTGGTTACATCTTCTTGTATTGGTGTCTCACTTGTAGCTGGTGATATATCTTCTGTGGTTACATCTTCTTGTATTGGTGTCATACTTGTAGCTGGTGATATAACATCTGTGGTTACATCTTCTTGTGTTGGTGTCATACTTGTAGCTGGTGATATATCTTCTGTTGTTACATCTTCTTGTGTTGGTGTCATACTTGTAGCTGGTGATATATCTTCTGTTGTTACATCTTCTTGTGTTGGTGTCATACTTGTAGCTGGTGATATATCTTCTGTGGTTACATCTTCTTGTGTTGGTGTCATACTTGTCGCTGGTGATATATCTTCTGTGGTTACATCTTCTTGTGTGGGTGTCATACTTGTCGCTGGTGATATATCATCTGTGGTTACATCTTCTTGTATTGGTGTCTCACTTGTAGCTGGTGATATATCTTCTGTGGTTACATCTTCTTGTATTGGTGTCATACTTGTAGCTGGTGATATAACATCTGTGGTTACATCTTCTTGTGTTGGTGTCATACTTGTAGCTGGTGATATATCTTTTGTGGTTAGATCTTCTTGTGTTGGTGTCATACTTGTCGCTGGTGATATATCTTCTGTGGTTAGATCTTCTCGTGTTGGTGTCATACTTGTCGCTGGTGATATATCTTCTGTGGTTACATCTTCTTGTGTTGGTGTCATACTTGTCGCTGGTGATATTTCTTCTGTGGTTACATCTTCTTGTGTTGGTGTCATACTTGTAGCTGGTGATATATCATCTGTGGTTACATCTTCTTGTGTTGGTGTCATACTTGTAGCTGGTGATATATCTTCTGTGGTTACATCTTCTTGTGTTGGTGTCATACTTGTCGCTGGTGATATATCTTCTGTGGTTACATCTTCTTGTGTTGGTGTCATACTTGTAGCTGGTGATATATCATCTGTGGTTACATCTTCTTGTGTTGGTGTCATACTTGTAGCTGGTGATATATCTTCTGTTGTTACATCTTCTTGTGTTGGTGTCATACTTGTAGCTGGTGATATATCTTCTGTGGTTACATCTTCTTGTGTTGGTGTCATACTTGTCGCTGGTGATATATCTTCTGTGGTTACATCTTCTTGTATTGGTGTCTCACTTGTAGCTGGTGATATATCTTCTGTGGTTACATCTTCTTGTATTGGTGTCATACTTGTAGCTGGTGATATAACATCTGTGGTTACATCTTCTTGTGTTGGTGTCATACTTGTAGCTGGTGATATATCTTCTGTTGTTACATCTTCTTGTGTTGGTGTCATACTTGTAGCTGGTGATATATCTTCTGTTGTTACATCTTTTTGTGTTGGTGTCATACTTGTAGCTGGTGATATATCTTCTGTTGTTACATCTTCTTGTATTGGTGTCATACTTGTAGCTGGTGATATATCTTCTGTGGTTACATCTTTTTGTGTTGGTGTCATACTTGTAGCTGGTGATATATCATCTGTTGTTACATCTTTTTGTGTTGGTGTCATACTTGTAGCTGGTGATATATCTTCTGTTGTTACATCTTCTTGTATTGGTGTCATACTTGTAGCTGGTGATATATCTTCTGTGGTTACATCTTTTTGTGTTGGTGTCATACTTGTAGCTGGTGATATATCTTCTGTTGTTACATCTTCTTGTATTGGTGTCATACTTGTAGCTGGTGATATATCTTCTGTGGTTACATCTTTTTGTGTTGGTGTCATACTTGTAGCTGGTGATATATCATCTGTTGTTACATCTTTTTGTGTTGGTGTCATACTTGTAGCTGGTGATATATCTTCTGTTGTTACATCTTCTTGTATTGGTGTCATACTTGTAGCTGGTGATATATCTTCTGTGGTTACATCTTTTTGTGTTGGTGTCATACTTGTAGCTGGTGATATATCTTCTGTTGTTACATCTTCTTGTATTGGTGTCATACTTGTAGCTGGTGATATATCTTCTGTGGTTACATCTTCTTGTGTTGATGTCATACTTGTCGCTGGTGATATATCTTCTGTGGTTACATCTTCTTGTGTTGGTGTCATACTTGTCGCTGGTGATATATCATCTGTGGTTACATCTTCTTGTGTTGGTGTCATACTTGTAGCTGGTGATATATCTTCTGTGGTTACATCTTTTTGTGTTGGTGTCATACTTGTAGCTGGTGATATATCTTCTGTGGTTACATCTTCTTGTATTGGTGTCATACTTGTAGCTGGTGATATATCTTCTGTGGTTACATCTTCTTGTATTGGTGTCATACTTGTAGCTGGTGATATATCTTCTGTGGTTACATCCTCTTGTGTCGGTGTCCCACATTGAGTTGACAATGTGTCTGCTGTAGTTACATCTGTTGATTGTGAATTTATAGTTGTTGTAGACAATGTATATTATTCGGTAAATTTTAAATTTACGTTTTAAATTATGATATGTTTTAAATATCAAGTAAAAAATAAAAAGTTGAGTTCTTATCAGACTATATTTTTCAGATAAGAATTATAATGTCTTAACTAATAGTGTGGTAGCCGGAAACAAATAAAAAATTTTTTGTTTCATAATGGTCTTCTTCCTTGTAAGTCACTATAAAATTTCTAAAATTATTTGTTTGACCTAAGCCCAATGAAATATAATTTTTCTTTTTTAAATTTATCGCGGAATTTTTTTTAAATTTTTTATTTAATACTTTTATGTTTGGGAAGAATTTAAATCTCTATAGTTTTTGCACATTTTAATATAATTCAATTAATTTGGCAAGTTGATGTAAAACTAAAGTGTTTCACTATTTAGTGAACCAGTGCTCTACTTCCTACATCTATATTTCGTATCTATTTTGACTTGCTAATCCACATCCTTTTCCTTTTCCATTTCTAGCATTACTGAAAAGTAATTAGTAATATGTACACACTTGTTGTGCATTCAGAAATATTTAGATTTTTAACTTATTGTAATTCAAAGTTTTACCTGTGCTATCTGGGGATGTCATTTCATTTGTATCTGTTGTTTGAGAGGATGTCGTATCATATGTATCAAGGGATGTCGTATCATTTGTATCAGGGAATGTCGTATCAGTTGTATCAGAGGATGTCGTATCATTTGTATCAGGGGATGTCGTATCATTTGTTGTATCAGGGGATGTCGTATCAATTGTCGTAAAGCAAGATGCATCTGTTGATGTTGGTTTCCACAACGTTAATTGGTTTTGAGGAAAGAAACTTACTAATTTTTCAAATTTCAATTATATTATATGCTACTCTTGTTAGTAATAATATAATAATAAATTAGGCGAAGTCTTTCAAAAAAAAAAAAAAGACATGCTATCTTTCATACCTTCAGTCATGCCCGTAAACACTATGGGGATAGTTTTCCTGACTGACTGTAGTCGATATGGCTGAAATGGGCCGGGGGGTGGCAGCAAAAAAAAAGGGGCAAATGTAAGCCACAGGATTTCAGTCGCTTCCGCAATCAACAGCATATCGATTATTTGGATACATCATTGTATATCAATATTTAGGTGCTACTCCTTATAATGTAAAGCCAAAGGGATCAATATGTTTTAGGTAGAGGACTTTAAATAAAGATTGACATTCTTTCTTTCTCTCTTTTCATTCTCATTCTTTCTCCCTCTTTCTCTCTTTCTTACCCTTTTCTCTCTCTCTCTTTCTCACCCCCCTCCTTTCTCTTCCATTATCGGCGGCATGCAGATGATTTAGGGAGCGACCGATATGCCTTTTTACCGATAAGTCCGATACCGATATTTTCCCCCAACATTTTTACCACGATACCGATATTTTCTTTTTAATCAACAACAATGCCAAACACGTGTTTTTCTCATGCTGTATGGCGCAAGGAGGTTGAGTACATGGAGATGGGTTCTGTTATCAGATGTACCAAGCGGCTGAATCCAGTAGGCGCAGCCTATCGCCATGTTCGACTCAAAACATTCCACCAGCTTTCATGATACCAGTTTTCTCATTCTTAGAAACGACTCCAATGAGCTTTGTATTTTGTCATCACTTTTTTTCTAAAGTCTGCTAAGGCCCTAGTTAATTTCTAGTGGACTAGTTATTCCTAATGGTGTCAATTACAAAGCGCTGTAGTCTATGTAAAGCTACTTTATACGATCAGCTGATAGAGGCCTATAAAGCTTATATTATACGCTATATCGAAATTAAGTTTTCAGTGGTAAAAATCTGTATTTTTTACATAATATATAATATTTTGTATTTGTTACTTTGATGTTTTATTACAAAGCATTTGATCAAACAATGAAAAATGATTTACTGATTGCTTCGAAACGGCCTTGAAAGGCAATATTCACAGGATTGTTTTTAGTCTAGTTTACGCTACTTTGTGCTAGCCATTTTCATTGTTTGATCAAATGCTTTGCAATAAACATCAAAGCATCTGATAGTCTGACGCCGTCTCGCTATGTATTCAACCTTCCTCTTGGTTTCTGACTAGTGATGTTACAAGCGCCTCCAGTAAATTCAACCTCCTTGGTATGACGTATGTCAACCCATGTTCACCCCTTCCTGTCATATTTTTAGTATCCTTCGCCCACACGTGTGGTCTTGTTTATCCCCCCCCTCAACCTTTCATCCAAAAAAAAAAATATACACACAGATGTTCATCTAATTGGTCCATCATTCAAAGTCCATACATTAGAATTAAGAAAATGCCAATCCTATTGTTTCAAGGTCATGTCGCTGATGTAATTATATGGTTTTTTTTTTCCTTTTTTTTTTTCAAACTTGTCTGATCTGGTTATAGAATTGGGTTATTTACTGATTTTTTTCTGCAACTCTGTTGCCAAAAAGCAGCTGGTCCGATAGTTAACCCATAGTGTATCTTTCAGTTTGACTATGGTCGCTCCCTACAACAATCGGCCGATCCGATATTAACCCGATAGTGCCAATATCGGTCCGATACCGATCCGATAATCGGTCGCTC
>JAGDYQ010000004.1:5862653-5936253 GCA_021962125.1 Bulinus truncatus
TTACAACTCTTTACAAATTCTTGTTTATGGAATTAAAACAACACACAGGCTGGCGTGGGTTCCAAGAGTTTACTATCTTTTTAACACATAGACAACGACAATAACATCACGGCCATCTTCTTGCCGGCTTCCTACGTCACTGTCTCTACCGGCACGTCATAGCGTTCAATATCTCGATGCACGGTGCGCACCGGGGGGAAAGTCGTAACACTGCCCCCCTCTTAAATCTGTCCGTCCCGGACAGGTCAGTTCTCACAACAGTCTGTCCACATGAACCACTTTCATCTTGGTGCGGGTGTTTCTCTGTATTCTGTATACGACGTCGATTTTGATGTTTTATTTTTCGAACCATAGAATGTAGTTCCTCGAGTCGAGATCTCAGTCTATTGGCATAATCTGTTTCCATGGAGGGAGCGTCTCTGGGAAGCCCGAACAACGGGTTACAAGGTAAGCGGAGTTCCCGGCCAAACACTATCGTTGATGGCGGGTGACCCATCGTTTTGTGGGTTGCTCGTCGGTAGGTTTTATTGTAGGTGCAGGCGTTTAGCCGTCTGATCTCCCTGCATATTTTGGCGTCAGGGATGCTGGCGTGGAATTTGGATCGATCGGGGTGCTTGTTCCTCTGGACCAGCTCTTGGGACTGGCCACCAGAGCAGGCGCAGCCAGTGGGGTCGCTGGCCTCATTGGGTGCTGGGCCTTCATTGGGTGCTGGGACTTCATTGGGTGTTGGGCCTTCATTTGATGCTGGGACTTCATTAGGTGTGTGGCCTTCATTATGTGCGGGGACTTCATTGGGTGCGGGGACTTCATTAGGGTATCCGCAACAATCGTTGTACTCTCTCCGGTTGTTATTGCTGCATGGCATGTTTCCCTGCCAAAGGCTGGCTAAATTGTTTTCACTAGCATCCATTTCTGCTGTCTTTAATAAATGTCCACTCACGTTATTCAATTGTATGTCTTTGACTACATCGGGTCGCAGGATTGAGCGTGATGCCCCAGTATCCAATAGAAATCTACACTCAAACTGTCCAATTTTTCCTTTTACATACAGGCTTGATTTAATCCCAATGGTTGCAGTGGGAATGACGACTTTACGGGCTTTGTTGGATTGTTTTGCCAGCTTCCGCCCTACGAAGCTGGCAGACGTTAGTTTCCCTGGTAGTTCCAGCGGTTTGGGAGCTGCGGGTTTCTGTTCTGTCCGGCGGAATACTGCCTCTGTCTTGGACAGTACCGCTGAACATGACCGGAGGCGCCACAATTCCAGCAGCGAGTATCACCCATATCAGCATTCCTCGAATCGTCGCTTATCTTTTGCTCTTTTGAGGTAATGACCTCTTCGACCACCTTGCGAATCCTGTTAATTTGCTCATCTTCATCAACTTCCAGTTGCCTGGCATGGTGGTCAGTCCTGGACGCGTTCTTAGCTGCTTCGTAAGACAGAGCATACACCAATGCTTCACTGGCCTTGCGTTTCCCACTTATCATAATGGCCTTTTTTAGGTCTGGATCACGAATGGCATCGATGAAAGTGTCGGATATTATGACGTCCAGAAATTCCTGTGCCGCGGCAGGGTAAGACAGGCGCGCCAACCTTTCAATATCTGTGTTTAATTCCTACAAAGATTCCCCGGATTTTTGTTGCCTCGATTTCAACTGAACTCTGAACACTTCTTGCATGTGCTCGTCGCCGTACCGTAACTCTAGTGCTTTTACAACAGCTTGATAATTTCCCGGGTCGTTGACAGTTCGGAGCATCTCAGAGGCCTTACCTCTAAGAGCCAAGACAAGGGCCGTGGCTTTGTCTTCTTCTCTGGTCCAGTTGTTTATTTTGCACTGCTGCCCCAGACTGTCGTCTCTTGCATACGGACCATGAAATTGTGCCATCAAATGTAGGCATGGGCATCTTGCACTACGGTTGTTGGGGTTGCAGTCTGTGTCAATCTGAACTTTCCTCAGTTTTCCCTGATATCTCCAATCTCTCCATCATACCTGGCAGTTGTGTCCTTGATCTGAGCCTGGAGTTCCATTATCCGGCCGTCAACCTTTTCGTTAATCTCAACCTTCACCTTACTCAATTCTAGTGTTGAGATCTTCCTTCATATCTCTCTATTTCGGCTCTTATTGCTTGAAGTAATTCTTTCCTTTTCATTCTTAAGTAATTCTTTCATTTCATTCCTGGCCTTCTTTCATTTCCCCTTCTTAATTTTTTCAATTTCCAGACTCTACAACTAGAGGTTTACTTCTAGCTTCTTACCGGCCATTTTCAGAAAAGAAATTCCACCTCTGACACCAATGTTACAACTCTTTACAAATTCTTGTTTATGGAATTCAAAACAACACACAGGCTGGCGTGGGTTCCAAGAGTTTACTATCTCCTTTAACACATAGACAACGACAATAACATCACGGCCATCTTATTGCCGGCTTCCTACGTCACTGTCTCTACCGGCACGTCATATGCGTTCAATATCTCGATGCACGGTGCGCACCGGGGGGGGGAAGAGTCGTAACAATATTCTCTCTGTCTAGCGGTAGACAGCTAGAGGGATGATTTCGGTTTTTTGAAATCAATTATAACCAACTTCTTTAAGCCTAATCGATTTGAACTTTTTGACACGTGTGCATTCTCGAAATGTATTAAATACCGAGAAGAGATAATGGTTTCGCAAGGCAACATATGTTTCATTAAGTACTTAGTTCTGAAATTTTATTATTTTTAGTCATGCGCACTATTTTTTATACTTTATTTTAACTTTATCAACAAAAGCAAGTAGACAGACTTCTTTTAACAAAAATTTAAATGAACAATAAACAAGATAAACTTTTTTGACAGTAAAAAAGTACCAAATTAAAAAAAAAGACTTTTAACTGACTTAAATCATAAACATACTGATTTTAACATAGATTAGATATCATACATATTGTGCAAGCCTTGATTAGAAACAATGTTTTCATCTCAGCCATTTATGATATTTACACTCATCAGTCCATTTAGTGAATATAAATGTTTATTATATATATATATATATATATATATATATATATATATATATATATATATATATATATAAACCTAAAAATCCAGGAAATCATACATTAATTAATATAGTATCGCTTTTTATATTTATAAAGCAAATTGAAAGCTTTTTCAGTCATATTTCATGTCTTTATGAAAAGAAAGCGTCATTGGAAACAAAGGCGAATAACAACAATGGTGCGAGAGTTTTGAACACAAAACCGAGGACTATTTATATAGCGATGCGCTATCTGTATAATAAATAATCTGCGGATTTAAAATTGTGTTGACTAAATAAAAACGTGAATGTCATATATAAATGTAATAATCAATCCAAAATGACGCTCACGCTTCTATTTTGTCAAGATTTATTTTGTATATAAATAGGCCTATTAGTATGACATACGCCATTTTAATTAAAATCCATTTTTGACACGTTTTTAATTTTTTTATACATTAGCACTGGTCATTTTTAAAACAAATTGTGGTATATGTAGATTCATGTTTTTATTTTGATCCAACAAAAATAAGTTCAATAAATTATCGTTTTTTAATCTTAAATAGAGTATTATTGTGACAAAATTAGATTTTTTGCAATTAATACAGATCTCTTTTAGAAGTATTGATTCTATTTTCTATTGTTGTAATATTATGAACTGAATAACATAGAAATAAATACAATTTTAAGATACTGAAGTTTCATACTGCAAAGAGCATTCTCTTTCATTATCTTAAACTACATTTTAAGAAAAAAATTACTATAGTGAGTCCAAGATAATTTACCTTTTAAATCAGGTTAATAATGTTTCTGAGCTACACATGTGAGATACTTTCAAAGGTAAATCAACTTTATATTATCAACTCAGTATACAAGATTACGATATAATGTTTCATTCTTCGCTGGAGAGAACGTAATTAGGACAAAGTACGCTGTATTTGTCTTTACTTTTTGATTTTAAACTCAATGCATGTGTCAGTTTTATAGTCTTCGATTACTTCCGTGTTGAATATTTTATTTGTATTCATTATCATTTTATACAATGAATTTTGTGGCATATTTTTATAACATAGCAGGTCCCAATATTAATATTTTGATAAAATTATTGCCTTAAAATAATCCACAATCGCTTATTTTTTTTATTTAGCTGCACGAGAAAGTCCCCAAAAAAGATTGCGGATAAAATGGAGCCTGTAACTGAAAGCGATATTTATTACAAAAAGTTACTTTCTTACAGTTTACATGTTTACTAGCTTTTTACCCATTTACAACATCCTCAAAGGCTATGTGCAATTACTTATCTTACTTGAATGATAAATTATACTTCAGATATCACAACGTTTGCCATTTCATTAAATGTAATGACATTAATAAAACCTCTAGCCAATGGGACACGCCTTTAGCAGGAGGGGGGGGGGGGGAAGCAAGCCAATTACTTTGTAGAGCATTGATGGACCCGTTTTCATTAGAATTAATTATTAGTTTGCTACAGAATCAGGGGGTGAAGTGGGGCACCATAGATGATAATGTATCAAGGACTTTCTGGTTGTGGTCCTACAGTGTGTCCCGTTGCCCCCTCCCCACCCACACACACACACTTACAAATATAACAACAGCCAAGTCATATTATAATAACTTTCAAGTCATTTTTTATAACAACAGCAAAGTTATATTATGACACTATCCAATTTCGGCTAAAATTCAATATTTTTTCATTGATTTCTAAATACATGTGTATTTTTTTACTATTATAAAGGCTACATTTCACATTACAAAGTTTTCTCCTTCGGATAAAATAAAAGTATTTAAAATTAATAAATGTAAATCTCTATAAACACTGCGTTTGTACATACTGTTTTAGAACCACTGCGCTATTTCTAGATCGTATAAATACAAATTGCAAAGTGTGCGCGACGGACACATTTGACTTTACCTGTGTCTTATTGTTATGTTGTTTTTTTGTTTTTATAAAGCGACTGATATGATTTAGACATATGCGAGATTTTGTCTAATTACATGGTTTGGTTTCCTTATAATATTTTCTATTCACGGTTGACTTCCTGCCACAGTTTTGTCTACGGAAGGGCAAAATAAAATGTTAGAAAATGTGAAGCATCATGCTAATCAAAAAGGTTTTGAGAAGCTCTCTAAGAAATGCTTTGCACGAGTTTTAATTTCTGAAAGACATACCCTTCTATTGCCTTGATGCAAGCAAGAGCAATAAATGTGATTGTTAAGAGCCAGTGCTAAAATAGCTTCATAGGTGTGAGTCATAAGGCCTAAATTTAAAAAAAAATATTAAGGCACAAGTTTTGCGAGCAACGGCCTTGGCAAGTGTTTTTGCCCAGGCCCCTACAAAATATTACTTTACTTAGAGCCCCTAAACGTGTGCCTAGAACCTCTAAATGCAACTTTGCCTAAAGTTCCCAAATGTACCTAAATTTCATACGACACCTAATAGGTAAGAACAGTTTTGCTTTCTTCTAAACCATTAGATACTAATTTCTTTAGTTGACTGTGTCGCGACTAAGTCAAACTGTTTAATTTCCAAAATATTGCAATTAACATCACTAGCACAGTAACTTTACAATATTAGTATTTCATGTATTCATGTAGTTGTTATTTGTTGTTGTTTATATCTTATTATAAACAACTCTATGTAGTGCCGTTCTTTCGTCCCTCCACAATAATCGATAGTACAATGACCAAATAATGAGTGACTGGACACGCCGGGTGCTGTACCAGTAATCCATAGCATGTACACCGGACTACAGCGTGAAGACTGTGCTCACTGCCAAAGCGCCACCTGTAAACAACACTAGCTAACATCAATTAAAATATACTATATGATTCTTTATGAGAAAAGTTGGTTTAAAATGTAAGGCTCGACACATGTCACCTAACCCGGCCTTGGACATTGTATAAATACATACAGGCGCATTAAGTTACCAAAAATCAACGAGTTTCCTGTCCGAGACAGTGCCAGTAAATAAATTCTAGTGACTCCTGATAACAATCAGGAAGTAACCAAACTACAATCTAATGAAAAACTTTGTTGGCTTTTGATATGTTTCGCTGGCGTGCTGGCTCAAAGAGAAGTACAAGTAATTAAATTTATAGCCTGCTATAGAGTAGCTACTCCAACACAGGTGTTTATACATTGAGAGTAAAATGTTATAGAGTAGCTACTCCAACACAGGTGTTTATACATTGAGAGTAAAATGTTATAGAGTAGCTACTTCAACACAGGTGTTTATATATTGAGAGTATAATGAATTCTCGGTCAACTCGTATTATTTATCAGTCTTTATTAAGCCAAAAGTTAGAGTAGTATTTCAATTAGATTTAAAATAATACACTTTTTATTGAAATCTGGACTAAATACTAAACATGTTTTTTTGTTTTTTTTTTAATTCGTTGCTTTTCGTACTATAGTTCCTTTAGCTAGAAGATTCTTCTAATCTATACTTTCATACAATAGAAAGGCATGTCGGTAGCGAATTAGAATCGGGTATAAGATGTTCACTATTAGGATATATAGATTGAATCGATATATGCTTCGGTTGACCAACATTGCTAGATTCTTTTTATCTTTGTCTGTCACACAATTTAAAGACACGTCCATAACAGCCGCGAATGAAGTATTAGATTTTCACTCTCATGATATTGATGATATATTAAAGCACATCCACACCACTCTGCTTCCCCAGGCGGGAATATACCCCCCCTCTATCCAATCCTATCTGACCATACCCCCCATAACCAGTTCATCGCTGGGTCTCAAGTGATATCCCCTTCCCCCTTTCCCCATGTACCCCCCCCCCCACACCCCTCCTTTCCCTTGACCATTTTTTTTTACCAAGGTGTTATTTAGTTTGTACTCATAAAAAGACATTTACCATTGAATAAAGTTCAACTGAGTACGTTTCTGAACGACTTTGACAAATTTCGGAAAATGTAACTCAATTACTATTTCATTTTATTTTCAACTGTTTGTAGTTGGACGGGTAGTCGAGTGGTGTAGATTCTCGACTGTCTGTCTACCTGAGAGTCCAGGGTGAGAACCGTGGAATCTCTTCCAGAATTCGGTGCCAAGTCGTCCCACAAGTCCAACCAGCTTAATTGGTGGCTGGGCGTTGTGCTAACCACATAATCCCTTCATATGCCAAAGTTAAAGAAACAGATTAATTCTACACTTTATCTACCCCAACGGCCAGTTAGTGCTAATGGAACTTAACCGTCTTTACGATTTTGTTCTCATTTAGTTTCAACTTTAAACTCAGAAGTATTGCTACAAACTCTTTTTTTTATTATACCAATGTATATGTTTAACTGTTTTATTACTGTTGGTTGTACATTTTACCACATTTAAAAAAAAATCTACAGTAAATACTTCACAACCTTATCACGCATAACGGTCACATCGATCTCTCCATTCCATTTAGTGTGGCCTCCTGACTGATTTAAACCAATATATCTACAAGACTTTTTTCAAGATCAATATTTACATTCCATGCATAGTGCTGTTGTACGGAAGACATATACATGTATAAAACGTAAGCTTATCACACTTTAAAATGTATTGTTCATTAATCATTGTCTGTGTTTTCGTTTTGTTTCATAGCTCCTCGAAAATAAAAAGTATAACCATTATTTTCCGCTTTTTTTTCTTCCTACATTTTGATACATTGTAACTGGCTGAAAGTGAATTACAAGTAGGCCAGTGGTGGCGAACATTTTTGGGGCCACGTGCCCAAAATTCAACTCAAAAAAAAATATTATAGCGAAGTGCCAACAATCCAATAATAATTTAAGGAAGTGATATTTTAGTCGCGTTCCGACTGATGAGACTCTGCGTGCCAACTGTGGCACGCGTGCCACAGGTTCGCCACCCCTGAATTAGGCTATTACAAAAAACAACAACGGCCAAGCCGTTATTTTAGCAGGACTATCCTCAAACATTTTACACTTTTTAGCGCCGCCAATGGCGTTAATTCATAATCAGTAGGTGATGGGTTCAATATGATGAATGGGGGGGGGGGGAGGGAACTTGAGGGAACATATACCAATGGCGTGAATTCATAATCACTAGGTGATGGGTTCAATATGATGAATAGGAGGGGGGGACATATTACCCCCCCCCCGAGAAATCATCGCGTAATATATTAGACGTATATGTGATTCTCAAAGTAGGCCTATGGGTCAGGATATGATTTGATGTGCGTCGCAACAAATATCAATAATTACTTTAATTCACATATTGGTTGACATTCGCAGGGCCGTTTTAAGGTCATCGTGGGCCCTAGGCACTTTCAAAGTCGTAGGCGCTCCCCGATTTCATTTTTTAATATTTTTCAAGAACGCACCGGCACTTATTTGCCATTCTGGCTTTCGTAGGTCTTTGAAAAGTCCGTAGGCCCTAGGCACAGTGCCTATATGATAAAGCGGCCCTGGACTTTCGTCATGATGGCTGGTATCCCTCTCATTGGAAGAACCAGTGATACCATAGACGAGCAATGTTTTGATTGGTCTTCCCATAAGAGAAGAGAATTGGCAGTGCAGGATTTACGTATAAGCTACACAAGCTATAGCATAGGTAATGGGCATTATAAAGCTTGAGCTGAATCGTTTTTTGATTTATGTAAATCCCTTACATGCTGTGTCATAACTCTGAGTAAGGTAGACAGAGATGTTACGTCTCGGATACGCCTTTTTTAACTAAACTCATTTTATTAATTTATATTGGATACAATTCATACATATTTTTTTTAATTCATGACAGTATATTGTACTTTGTACAATTTGACTTCACCTTCAATTCTTATGATGAAAATCAACACACACTACTCAGTTGATATATTATATAGTTCAGTGCTAATGCAATATAAATATATCATACAGGCTTAGATATCTTCCTTATTTTAATAAAACCTTTCATATCAAGCAGTGACCTCGGCATAAACTCATTTGAAAAAAAACAACGATGTGTACATTCGAACAACATATCGCAGGACTGTAAGCACACTAAATCAGAAATTGAACAAATATGCTTACAGATATTTTTCTTTATTGTGATTCATAACAAATAAGAGCATATTTTGTTATTCTAACAGATAATAGATGAAAAGTGGTTAGCATTTACAGGTTGTAGTTTTTAAGTGTTTGTGCGTGTATCCGTCTGATAAGCTTAAAGCCTGAATAAAAAAAAAATTATATAAACAAATATAAGGCATAATGAATAGCAGTAAAAAAAAAAAGGTTGTGATTTATTTGTCAGGACAGAGTGTTCAGTACCAGTTCTACACTATAAAAAAAACATATTAACTGTTTGTACATAATGTTACTTGATCTTTTACTGACAGAATATTCTGTCTGAAATACTATCAAAATTTCAATATAGACTATAAGAGAGTCAGCAAATGAAGTCACATAAGAGAGTCAGCTAAGCAAGCTGTATGAGCATTTAGATTTGAATCCATGAGAGAACTAAGATGGGGAAAGTATTGTTTAACATCAGAAACAATGTCCTTCATTCAAGTCACCCGGTGTCACTCTTTGGTTGTGAGTCAGAGATGTGTAGTTTGATGCGAGAGTTTTTATGTCCACCACAGTACCCCCATGGCCATTGCTGTCTTGGCTATGGTTAAAGTTCCCTGATCCCTTAAAGGCAATTGGGCAGATGATGTGTGGTTAAACACAACGTTCAGACACCTTTACTTCCCCCAAGTTCAGTTAATTGTGCACTTAAAGCTGGTTGAACTTGAAGAGAATTTCAACCAACATTAACAACGACCTGAAAAATTCCCTGGGTTTTCATGGAGCATCGAACCCGGGACTTTCAGATTGATAGTCAAGAGCTCTACATTGATAGTCAAGTGCTCTACACCACACAGCAACCCATCCTGGTTATGTGGGAAAGGAACAAGAACTGTCTCATTAGTGTTTAGACATTTATATATTCAGATCAAATGATCATTATCTCATTCTTACAAAGACATCATATGGTTCATTGAGACTTTTCTTTTATAAGGCTTTAATATTAAACTTATGTTTTCACTCCTGATAAAAACCAGGACAAACTTTTAAAGTTTAATGGGGAGGGGGGGGTGTCTTGTAGTTGAAAACTAGCACTAAATGACGTAATCTTTATCAGTGTTGTTTTTTTCTCCCATTCCCACTTAATAAATATTAATTGGCTTGAGGATTGTTTAGCCAGATACTAGATATGATGAAGCAACTCAAATTTAAACTAAAAAAAAAAATTACAATAGGAAGTAAAGGCGACTGGGCTTTGTGATAACCACATAACCCCTTAATATGCCATAACTACTGAGGCAGGTGAATTTTACACTTCATTGGCCTCAATGGTCTTGGGGATTAAGGGGCAAAACTTGATCATTTTTTTAAAAGAGTGGCAAAGATTATCAAATGAATCCATCAGACAACAATGGCACATATCAATGTATACTGACCAACTAAGAGGCTGCACCGAAATAAAGGGAATTGCAGTTACCAATGATATTAAATATCAATTAAAAGTGCAGAATCAGATTTAGAATCGCACAGGTCTTCCTCAACATTATAAAAAAATCAACAAAAGAAATTAGAAAGAATAACTTGTTTTGAGTATTGTTTTTTTTTTTTTTACTGAAAATGTAATAAAATAAAATAATAACCTAAATAAATATACATAACAAGCATAAATAATTTATAAGATGCATTATATTTCTTAGGTATAAGATAAAATATCAGGTTATTGCTCAAGTGATATGAACAAAGTATAATTTAAATTTTCAAATGCAATCATCATTATTATAGAATTGTCAAGGAGGAACATACTGAGTTGATTATAAGCATGTTTAAAGGGATACATGGACAATGGAGATATTTGTTAAGAATCCTTGAACCCTCTTTACAAAATCTTTTTAGAATATCCTTAATATAAATAAGAAGTTAAGTAAATCAAAATGTTTAAAAATCATTAATAAAACAAACAAAAATTACCTCATCATGACAAAAATATATATATATACTAACACAGAGTCCAAATACACATCATAAAGAGGAATAGTATCAGGATAAATACAATATTAAATCTTTAATAGAAATATTCATTATGGCTACTACGGGGGCCTAATGGGCCTCCTAGAGTCACATGAAGCTCTTTGTTTGGTTTTGTGCGCTTCCAACGAGCCTTTAAATTACTTTACTTTAAGCCACTCTTCAAAGTTGTTTCAGTTCCCTTAGCTCTAGAGGGCCATCGGGGCAGATGAAGTGTATAATTTATCTGTTTCCGTAACCTCTCCGTATGAGTGGTTCACTTTCCTAACATAAGTCAGGTACCAGCTTTAAGCTGGGTGGACTTGTGGGACTTTAACCAGCTTTCACTAGGACCTGGAGAAATTCGCTTGGTTCTCACCAAGGAATCTCAGATGACCAGTCGAGCATCCACATCACTTGTCCATATGCACCACAAAGACATTTTTACTTTTTGAAAAGCCACAAAGCAGCTTTTATTGGCCTCATTTTAATCCGACCAGGTAATAGTTTATATAAACATACACATGTATACAAAGTTAAAGTAGCTGATATATATTAAATTAAAATAACAAATATGACTATTTTGTGGATTAGAATATTCTGAAAAACTGACTAATTGAGGATTATATGGAGAAAAATCAGCAGAAGATAAATTTTAAAAAAAAAATTCATCTTTACAAGGAAAAATACTTTTACAACATTAACTTAATGACAAAAAACGCAAAACTAGGTGATAAACTGTTAAAGCATTGGACTTGTTATCAACTACAATTGAGAAAAGATGCTTTCATAATTCTTCATTGGTATTTAGATGCAAGGGAAATAATAGTTTTGAAATATTTTAGGATCATTAAGAATTATCCCCCTTCAGGAGGGTTCATTGATGTTAAAGTCATTAAATTTTTGTATAAAGGGGTTAAGTGACAATTCTGCCAAACGACTTTCTGATTGATTGATAAAGGTTTGAGAAGTTTGTTTTAACAGGACATGTAAAGCGTGGGATAACTTTGACATTTTGATAGGCAATTATTTTTTTTTATTCTGGCTATTAAAAAATGTGCTAAAGGCCTGTTTTAAAAGGTACATCAATTTAGAAGGATGATAAAAAAAAATTGAACAAATCGTTTGATTAAAAAAAGCGTGTGAACATATAGAAAAATGGGTTTGTTTTTCATTCTCTTAAACAGCTACTTAACCTAAAAGAAGATAATTCAAAAATTGATTTCTTTCTAAACAAAAGATAATGCAATAGTGATTTCTTTAATTGAGAACAATATCCAGAAAAGGTCCACCTTTAAATTTTCTGCCTTCTAAGTTTCATGTTTTTCTAACTGATTGTAAAGAATTAAATTGCAATAAAAAAAATCAAAGGTTATAAAATCATTTGCAGAATTTTTTTTTAAAATCAAAGTAAGAAACAGATTTACAAAAATGTATTTGCACTAGATAACCATAATACTGCTCTTGTTCTAATTCATTAACTTTACATACAGTAAAAACAAAAAAAAATCTTTAGACAGAGATGTTGAATCTAAAGAGTATTTATTATTTTTAAACAATTAATGGGGGGAAAAGATATTCCTGCAATAACTGTCTCATTCTTAGTTAACAATCACATAGCAATCTACATACAAACTATAAACTAACGTGAGCTGAGGATGTTCAGATCTGGCATTGACATTTTTTTTTGCCGATAATATTTAAATTTACACAGATACAATCATCAGTACATACATATTGACATACATAGACATTTTTTTAACCCTTTTAGCCTCACCGAGCAAAAAATCTTCTTGTCAATGTTATACAATGCTGTCAAACATATTAATCTCTAGAACCTTACATGGACATATAAACTAAAATACTGCGGTGATGACAATGTAAAAATAGTTTTTAAAAATACTCATTATGATACTTTTTTGACAATGACAACTTCGATGCCATTTATAATTTGGTTGAATATGTCTGAAAAAAAAAAACAACAGAAACAATTTAATCAATATTTAAAAGCACAGATGGATGGCTTAATTGAACAACCTTTAAAATTGATGCATGAGCTATTTAAAAAGAAACTGATATGTTAAATGCAGTCACACTCCACTTTAAGTCTGCTCCATCTAATTACTATTTGAACACTATTTTTTTTTCCTCAATATATTATTTTTTAATTGATTGGTCAAAATTTTATCTTTTAAGTTAGCCTACATGTTTATCATTAATGTTTATTAGTGAAAAATCTTTTAGTTTGTTTAATTTGTCTTAATTTAAGTCGTAAAATTAGTTTGTTATAATTTTTGCTGGAGATATAATATTATATGCAAGTGCTCAGAAGCATACAAGCAAAAGGCACTATCAAAGGATCAAAGGAATCAAAGGAACTTTCCAGATCAACAAAGCACCCGAAATATTTTTCATTGTCATGAAGTAATTTATTGTTTATAAAAATAAAAAGATGTCAGTGATTACTAGAATACAGAAAAAAAAAACAAGTTAAAAAAAAGCATATATATATAAGTTTCTTTCAGCACTTATCCCCCCTGGATGATTATCTTGCCCCATTTAACACTCTAGTTATGCAGGGTGTACCTTTATGATATAACAATATGTATGCCTTACTACAGTATATTTTCCCTTACCGGCGTTAACTTTGGTCTTTGAATATGGAAATTCTGTTAGAGATTTAAAAAAAAAAACTATTACGTATTTCTCTGCTTTAAATATTTGTCTCTTTTTCATTATGTATTTCTCTGCTTTAAATACTTGTCTCTTTTTCATTACGTATTTCTCTACTTTAAATACTTGTCTCTTTTTCAAACATCAAGTAAGTCTGTCTAGATTTGACATTTTATGAAATTTTTATATTTCACAATCTATATTTATATCTTATACTGACTTAATTTATATTAAATGAACTCAAATATTTTAAAAAAATATAAAAATGCCATTTATAGATATATGTGTAAGATAGGCTCCAAAGTAATGCTGCATTAAAAGAGACATTCTCATTGAAATATACCATAGGCCTGTACATTGCATAATTAGGCAAAATTTCTTAACTAGTTAGACATTCTTAAAATCTTTTTTAAATATCTTTGACACAATATGAAGTCTATTAATGTTACATGTTAGTGGAAGAAATGGAAATAGGCTGCCTATATAAGCAAGATAGCGCAAGAAATATTTGGATGAAAGCAAAAAGAAAATTTCGCACTAAATACCTTATCAGCTACTTCCAAGTAGGTATAGTCTGGGGTATAGTCTGAAAGGTAAAATTTTTAGATATCAATTTAGCATCTTAACATACAAAAAAAAATTTACAGAAGAAATATTATGTACATCTTTTGTACAAAAGATACAAACTTTTAGACTTAATTAACAAAGTTTACTGTAAAGTCTAAGGCTTTGAGAATAACAATTAATGTAAATATTGATGCTATACAGTTATAAAAAAAACTGCTAACGTAATTGCACAAAATTTTTGCAGAACAATGCTAGGGACCAAGTTATATCATATAAGCTCTTTTATTCTTCTAACCAGATACTAACTTGAATTGTAATAAGACTTTTTAAAAAAATATGCACTTTTATAGCTTACCTCTTTCTTCACTCATTGCAGTTAACCTTTGATAGCGATCTGGCATTTCATAATCACTAGGTGACGCAGCATTATATAGATTAAGATAATCATCCTCCTTCCTTTTAAAAGATTTTGTGGACATGCTAAAAAAAAAAAAAACAAACACAAAAATGCACTCACATAATAGATGCTGGCAAAAATTTAAAAAAAATTCTTATTAAACAAACATTAAATACAACTGACCCTGTGTATTCATTTTCAAAGGAGTAAATGGAATTATCATAGTCTATTCCTCTTCTCTTTTTCCATATGCACAAAGCAGCCACAACACAGGCAGTGAAAATCACAAATAAAGGAATACCAATAGCTAGACCTAGAATCAGCCGAATGTCTGAAAGAATTTAAAAAGCAATAGTAAAACAAAGTAGAATTACCCATGAAAATACATTTTTTTTTCTTTTAAACAGTAGGTTCATTTTGATTGTATACTCTAATCTTTAATTTAAAGTGACAGTACGGCAAAGCACAATCAGAACACTCACCTGAGCTACTGTTTATAGATGAAAAAAGAAGAGAAAAAAAAAACAATATATAGGAACCCATTTTAGATTATTTTTTTATTTTGCTAATGACATTGCTAATTGTTTTAATGAATAAGTAATTGTAGCATGTATACAACAATATCACAGATCTGTGTTGTAGCATGTATACAACAATATCACAGATCTGTGTTGTAGCATGTATACAACAATATCACAGATCTGTGAAGTAAAAGAAAATGTTTACAAAAAACAAGATGTAAAAAAAAAGTAATGAAATAAAAATCAACTGACCCTGATGATGTTTGTTTGCATTGGGCTATTCCATTAACCATCTCACATGTACAGTTGACAATATCTTGATAGATCATACATTGTGTTGCATTAAAGCGATCTAAAAAAAACCCAGACGTTTCAGATAAAATTACTTAATATTGTTATGACTGTTTTAGGTGTAAAGCGCTAAAAAAAACATGTAAGGTTATGAAGAACGGCTCATTAGCAATACAGCAATAATTGAATTAAATAACAGAAATGGAATTAGAGCGGTATTTGGTGAAACCTTTCCATAAATTAAAAAATATATAAATGCTTCATTTTAGTTAAAAATGTGTACACGTTTGTTTAACTTTGTCCATTTCTGCATTAGTTAATTAAGATCATTTCTAGCAAAATAAAATGTGTTATATCCTATAGAATAACTGATGTCATGCCACTAAACATTGAAATTGATTAAATTCATAATGAAAACAAAGGATATGTATTTTGAAAGTAGCTTGGAAATATTCGTCTAAAATTCATTTTTTTACTGTCTAAAAAAGTACAGACTGCATCTGTTGCGTAACAATTAATAGCATACATTGTCAATTATGACAAGAAAAAAGATTAAACATTGTATCATTATTTTTTTTTCTTAATTTAAAGTGCAATTAAGATTTAAATACATGTATTTGATTCTCTTAGATATGAAAACAAGGTGCAAAGAAAAAAAAACTATCCGCAAAAAATAAATTATGTTCTAATTTCTCACATGTTATTTTATCCACAGTTATGTCAATCACTGACAAGCTTTGGTTACCAATAGTTATATTTATTTGAAAAATATAATGTATTGTTTCATAAATAGCATTTGCGTAGTCCACTTGAGATATTTCCTTAGTCACTATCACAAAGTCCACTATGATGCTTCCATTTCTGAAAAGTTCAATAACAGAAAGTTGATTGCGATATTGTGTAATTGATTTCCATGAAATATGATTAAAGAATTGTGCTAATTCATTACTCAAATTTTCATTAGCTTATTACATGATCTTTTTTCTTATAAGTATTTAGTATAACTGTCATGAACAATCATTCGTTTTGAAAAGGTTTATAACTGAGTAACGGTTAAAGTCATACATGTGTAAAAAGAAAATCATTCCCCCCAGTAAGTAACCTGACAAATGGTGGAGGTTAGGGGTTGGCACTGATGTAAAAGAGGAATTTTACACAGTTTATGTTCGTGCGGAAGAAGGGGCCAGTGCATTATAAAAGTCTGATAACACTCTGATCAAGATATAAAAAAAATGAATTTTTAGAATTGTCTTTTAAAATCAACTTTTTAAAGAAGAATAAGTGATGGCCTGAATTATTCACATCGGCTCAAAATTTCTACTAGCATCCCTCTTGACCATCGTTGTGGAAAAAAAAAAAAAGATAAATGTACTTCTAATTTCTTTAACTCTATCCACTGGCAGCCAACATCATTCTACTCATCTGTTTAAATCTTTCAGACTAGTGGTTTGCTTCTGCCCAACTGTTCAGACAACATCCTTTGATATAAATCTAGGTCTAGACCATATACTTCTGTGATTAATAGAATTGTTAATTAGCCTCAAGAATTATTTTTTTCATCTCAGTAATGTTTAAAATCAAGTCTGTTCAGCATATGATTTCCATTAATTTCATTAATTGCAATGCACTAATAAGACTAAACCTTTGGCTTAGGTGACAAAAGTACATACGACTGTGGCTCTTGACTCATTTATTATTTATTTGTTTTTTTCCAGAGCAGAGTTTAGGGCATGCCCTAGTAATAGTGTCATCTGGTTTCCGGTAAATATGACATACCCATCGTCATTTTCTTTACTTTTGTTCTTAAAACCCACAGGGAAAGAAAAAAGCTAATTTAAGCTAATTTTTTATGTGTCTTGAAAATAATATACTTTATCCCAGGAACATTTTTATTCTGGATAAGCCAAACTCCATGAAATAAAAAACCATAAAACAAACTACGAAAACAAAAGATGAAAGTTAAAAAATATTCTTACTGACACAGGAAACCAAAGTATTTTGTAATAAATGTATTTATAACAGAGTAAATGATTTAATTAGGAGAAATTTAGCTGTTTTAATCTTTTGATCTTTCGAAGGGCTTTAATGTAACTATTGGTTCTAATCAGGACAAGAAATGCCATGCTTTTTTTCAGTATCAAAATCAGATAATTTATAACCCAAATTTTTAAATTCCAAAACTGATTCTTTTAGAGTTTTTTCTTGTGGTAAAACTCAGTAAACAAATCTCAATAAATCTTAATACATGTAACATGCCCATCAGATGTGATTTTCTAAAGCTTTTTCTGTTTTAAAATATCTGAGTTTCTACCCATTAGGAGCCTAAGTTTTTAATATTGGAATTGGAATTAGGAATCATTTCAGAAATTTCAGTTTTTAAAAATACCAGGAAATATATTATAAGTAAATATTCTTCATTAATTCTTCACTGTGGTATACATAAAGTAAAAGGAAATTCCAGGTACATGTATTTAAATAAAATATACATGAATTTCATAAATGAAATTTTCTAAGTGCAACTATTTAAAGAAGTAAATCAACTCACCTCAGATCATCAATTGAAACAGAGATTAAATCTTTTATCTTCACTTTGAGTAAATTATACAACTGAAAAAATAAAGTACAGTGCATGTGTCATCATTCAATATACAAATAGAATACAACAGTTACTACATGTCATTTGTTTTAGATCCTACACAAACATGACAAGATTTTATCAGTTAGAGTAATGTGATCAAAAAAAAAAGTTGTCTGGAATCTAAAATTGATTCTCCTCCAGCCAAAATTATTTTTTTCAAGTGAATTTAAGTTACAATGTCCAAGAATTTAAAAAAAAAATTCTTCCTTTCATTTTCTTTAAACAGCGAATGCAATTGTAGTTGAATACCTTTTTTTCTTTTCATTAATCAGCTGTTCTATTAAACACTAAGAAAATCTGCTGGACAAGAAAATATACATCCCAAGTCTTTTGTTTGTTTACCAATTACACTTGGAATAGTTTTCTTTTCCATGCATTTGATACAAAAATTACCTACTACTTGTATATATTGCAATTCGAGCTAAAAAAAAAAAATTATTTTTATTATTTTATAAAAGGAATTAGGCCTGAATAAAACTATTTTTTAATAATTTCATATGAAGTTTCTACCCACAGCCACCGAAACTGGTCAGGCATATTAGCCCAATCCAACCAAGCCAGTAGTTTAAAGTTTGGTGCAGACTGACATAGACTCTGTTTTTTACAGTAGCATCAGCATTCTGTGAGACCTGTCATCAAAAATGCATCAGCATTCTGTGAGACCTGTCATCAAAAATGCATCAGCATTCTGTGAGACCTGTCATCAAAAGTGCATCAGCATTCTGTGAGACCTGTCATCAAAAACGCATCAGCATTCTGTGAGAGCTGTCATCAAAAATGCATCAGCATTCTGTGAGACCTGTCATCAAAAATGCATCAGCATTCTGTGAGACCTGTCATCAAAAATGCATCAGCATTCTGTGAGACCTGTCATCAAAAATGCATCAGCATTCTGTGAGACCTGTCATCAAAAACGCATCAGCATTCTGTGAGAGCTGTCATCAAAAATGCATCAGCATTCTGTGAGAGATGTCATCAAAAATGCATCAGCATTCTGTGAGACCTGTCATCAAAAGTGTATCAGCATTCTGTGAGACCTGTCATCAAAAATGCATCAGCATTCTGTGAGACCTGTCATCAAAAGTGCATCAGCATTCTGTGAGACCTGTCATCAAAAATGCATCAGCATTCTGTGAGAGCTGTCATCAAAAATGCATCAGCATTCTGTGAGACCTGTCATCAAAAGTGCATCAGCATTCTGTGAGACCTGTCATCAAAAATGCATCAGCATTCTGTGAGAACTGTCATCAAAAATGCATCAGCATTCTGTGAGACCTGTCATCAAAAATGCATCAGCATTCTGTAAGACCTGTCATCAAAAATGTCCATTAAGAAGCTTCACAACCAACTTCACCTTCCCAACTGTTAATTTGAAGGTAATCTCATATATATTGAGGCTCACCACCAATTTCAGTATGTCGACATATTATCAGACAAAATAATGTCCAGACTTACTGAATTAATGTCTTTTTTCACTATTTGTCAAAACAAAACAAAACAAAAAACAAAGACAGACAATAGAGAGACAGGCAAACTGTATGAACAATGTCACTTACAGATATCTGTAATTCATCTTTTAAATACACGTAACTCTCATGACTTTTGTTGATGAAGTCAATATCAGCTCCATTATACTGAAACCTTATTGACAAGAACTTGCTCATTATCTCTGAGGAAAAAAATATTACAAGTATTTTTAATATTCAGTTTAGCTCAACACATAATTTATGTGTTAAACATGCAAACATAAATTAATAGAAATGTTTCAGTTATAAATGAAATACAACTAAAAATTCTATAATAAAACTTCCTTATCTCTAATCAAAACCCCTTGATTTATTATTTGAATTATAAGGTGCTTTGTAAGGTCAAGCATGCTTTGGTGAGTAATATGACCAGTAGAGCGTGTTAGTGATTGGTCAAGGATCATATGACACTGTGGACAGGGTAGGCGTTATAAAAGCAGTCAGAGGACACACAGAAACACTGGAAGGAGTTTTTAGATAGTAGGGTCAGAGCACAGTAGTCACAAAGAACAGTTAGTCAGTGTTTTTGAGGAGTTGCAAGTGGTAGTTTTCACTCACGAGGCAGTGTCCTGCAGGATGAATGAAGAAGGTTTTGTGAATGAAAGCACATAAGTAAAAACTTATACATGTATCACACTTGCTAAATTTCTCCATCCAAGAATGGAAAATAACCTTTTTATCAAATATTTTTTATGTCTAAATTTGAAATTTTCGGAATTTATCACCTGGAATAAGATAAAATATTCCATTTGTATTTTCGATATCTTCAGCAACATATATATTAGGACTAGGGAGGAACTGGAATGGTCAAAAATTGCTACAATGGAGAAAAATTAATTTTTTACTTGACACCAAGTCCTATTCTCCATTGCTTTTACATTCTAGAATTTACTTTAATGTAAAAGTTTAACTGTAACATTATTTAACTAAAAGTTTTCTATTCGTGAGTTTTTGTACCGCACAAAATTAAGTTACTGCCACTTTAATGTATGTTTCTGTACCCGAATTACATCCCTTGCATTAAAATTGTATATGTGTACACTGAATACCATCTAAATTATTAAATACATGTGTGGTAAGAATTTAAATATTTTTTTTCAAACATGATGCGTTTTTAAATTATATTTATCAATAGAAAAAAAACTTTACATTGCAAAGGTTTGAAATGAATATCCTTAACCCTACATAAATTAACATTGATATTTTAAAACCTGGTTTCTATTCTCTAATTCTGACTAAACATTTCAACACCATCTTTGCAAATTACGATAAATAGTTTCCCCTCACCCAAAACAAAACTATCACCATTTATTAAGCTATAATGTTAATTACCATCTTTGCAAAATGAGACCCGACCATCAGTTTTATAAAAAAAATCCCTACCCCAAGCCATACCAGTACAATCACATTTAACTGAAGCTGTACCAAAGTCATCAAACACAAAAATAATCCAAATATAAAACATTACTTGGCAAGTAATGCTGTCTGTCATTTTAAAGCTTGAGCAAACGACCCCCCCCCCCCCATCTCCACATGCAGCACAAATCTCAGTTTAGTAAAGTAATTTTGGTACAGGCCTGTTGACTTATTAGTAAACGTTTATTTTTCTTCATTACCCCCCCCCCCAATCCTGCAAGCACTTTATTGACCATTCTTTAACTGTGTGTCAACAGTTAAGTGTTATGTAATGATTCAAGACCCCATTATTGATTCCCCCCTCTCCCCGTTAGCTGCCTATCATTATGCTCAAGGTCAGTCCCACACTAAGTATTTTTTTTTTCTTCACAGCTAAACTTGTATTGACCTCTCTGCCTGGTTTGGTAAATTTTTCCCCCATCACTTGAAGTGCAACAACGCTTGATATCTCCCCCACTTCCATCTACCCACTCATTATTTGCATTTCGCATCTTGAACTCAGCCCTCTTTTAAAAGTAATTCCAGCTTGGAGAAAAAAAATATCAATGAAATGCTCATTTTTTTCCACAAAATACTGAAAGGAAGAAATTTATTATAATGACAATTTTTCACAGATGTTATATAAGCGAAGAGGAAGGGACCAAAAAATTCAACGGTGTTAGTAATAATGACATTTCACTGTATAAAGTAGATAGAAGCAAGAAAAAAGTTTCATTAAGATATGAAAGAAGTAACCTGATTTTTCTCATTTTGTTACTAAGCCTGTTCTTCCTGTGAACTTTGATATATACATTGTATCAATATAATATGGAATAGAAACAAAAATCAAAGGTGTAATAATTTTACATAATATATTTTGAACAACTTGTCAAGTTGTATTTATACCATGAATACTTACTTTGGCAGGTATTTGAAATATTGTGATAATCATTAAAACAGGAACACTTGAAACTGCCTTCCAGATTAGAGCAGTTTTGTTGGCACGTGAGCGAATTGTTTGAACATTCATCAATATCTGTGCACAATAATAACAGTGATATATTAGCAATAGAAAGACTTTTTGCTTTTTAAATATAAAAAAAAATGAAAAATTTTAATAAAAAAACTTGTACCTATACAAATCTAATTATCCTTTAGTAAATAATTGTTTATGTGTTATAAAAAATCACTTTCGGTAACATAAACACACAAAAAAATGTTATTTCATAAGGAGATTGTAACAATGTGAATAAATTAATTTTTTAAATTTTATGTAACACCAAGATGTATGTGCACTGAACAATTCCTTGTGTAAGCAAATTTGCAATAGCTTTGGCAAGAGGTTATAATAATAATATTATTATAATAATTATAGTTGCCTTATTTTATCCCCACCATTGAAGATAGTACATGGAGGGAACTTTCACCATAAGCTAAGAAATCCAAAGCTTCTCACTAGAGATTAAACCCAAAACGATTAACACCACTCAACCATCAAACCCCAGTAATTTATTATAAGCATCCTTTATTTTTTAATAGCAATTTGTGACATAAATTATAATGATTGCAAACGATCTTGCTCTTCTTTCACAAAGAGAACAGATGCAAGAAAAGAACAATATAATGTCAGCCACAGTGTTAAAACCTGCTAGCACTAGGGTACTGTTATTGATCAATAGGGTGGCATAGAGGCAGACGTTAAATCAAGAATCCTTAGTAACTAAGCTCTGACATTTTAAATCAATCAAAATTAGACATATTGTAATGAGAAGAAACATTGAGGATGACTTAAAAATCAACAAAGATAGTACAAATCTTTACAAACAGCTCTATCCAGAATTCTAAAATGCACTAGACATCAGTATGCCAGCCTTTGGAATTGACTTGCCAACCCTCAGCTAAAGAAATGTATCAAAAAGAGATTATAGGAATGGATAGGGCACACCCTACAACCAGTGTCACCAGGCAGGCGCTGAGGTGGAATTATCATGGTAAAATGAAGAGAGGTCTTGCAAACACAGCATCAGTGAATAAACTTTTACTTTTAAAATCATCATCCATGAGACGGCATCTTGAAAACTACCATGTGCACTCCTCAATCAACAACACTCTGACTAACTGTCCTACATGTGTGGTCTACTTTATTCAACTCTCCTGTGTGTGTGTCTAGCTTGTCCAAACTCCCCTGTGTGTCAAACTTGTCTGAACATCCCTCACGCAATTTGGTCCCTTTTATAGACAGACTATGCCAGCCTATGGCAGGATCTCGCCAAAACTGTAAGTGCATGGTGGTTCAAAGTGTAGGTGGCAAATGACACAATTTCACCATCAATGCATGCTTAACCTTACGAAAGCAAAAGTCACATACCACAAGGGAATAATACAAATATAAATCAAGGAGTGATAACTGGGACAGGACAGTGACCCAAACCCTGACAGGGTGACAGGCGATGATGATGATGCATACATTTTTTTAATACATTTATTTCTGTGACTAAGAAATGTAAAAAGTTCTTTTTTTTTTGGTCAAGAAATCACCTAAAATTGTTTGCATCTAAAAACTTGCATTTATTTTCCTGCCAATTTCTCTTTACAGTTATTTTAACTTTTTCACCTTGACAACTTTTTTTATTACTTGAATAAGAAATTTATTAAATAAATTATGTTAGAAAAGTTGTTGTTTTTTTTCCTTAAATACAAAACAAGGGTTGTATCATAGTAGACTCACTTATTGGCATTCAGTTTACACTGATATCAAAATTTCTACAAAACAAACCGTTAGTGTTAATGATATTGGATTAATTTTAAAGAGGAGGTAGATGCATGTATCAATAATGGCCATAGTTTTACAAAGTCGTATGTGTCTGTATAATTTGAGAGAAAAATTTCAATTAATTAAAGAATGACATTTTTTGTTTATAGCTCTAAACATTATTTTCGTTTAAATTTTTACTTTCTAATGCAACAATTTTTGGAGAAAGTAACAGCCATGAAAGCTAAATATTATATGCTTTTGGGAAATGGCTTCAAAACATCCAAGTTCTTAAAATTTATTAGAAATAAACATACATGTAATATTATAGTCCATGAGAAATAATATAGAAATAAACATATATCACCAACACAAGTCAAACTTAAAGCTCAACAACTACCACCAGTGTTTTACAACACTGTATAGTGTATAGTAGGGAGTGACCGATAATCGGATCGCTATCGGTATCAGACCGATATTGGCACTATTGGTTAATATCGGATCAGCCGATTGTTGTAGGGAGCGACCGATAGTCGAACCGATATTGGCACTATGGGTTAACTGTCGGACCGGCCGTTTTTTGGCTGCCGATACATTGTTTTTTTTTTTTCACAACAGAGTTGCAGAAAAGAAAATCAGTAAATAACCCAATTCTATAACCAGATCAGACAAGATTTAAAAAAAAAGGAAAAAAAAAACCCGTACACAGAAATTGTCACTTATACATCAGAGATACGACCTTGAAACAATAGGATTGGCCATGGATATCTAGATATAACACCAGGATAGACAACCAAACTAAATTTCATTCTAGCTGTGTACGGTTTAGGCTGACGCAAGGAATAAAGCCCAACAGACAGCATACAATAAAATGTGACTTTTTATGTCTAGTATAATATTTTTATTTAAAAAAATGCTTTCTAAATACTTTCTACTAAAAAATAATTGTCAATTTTTATTTTAACAACAATTTCTCGTAAATAAAACAACGCTATCAGTTGGCACCGAACGCCATTTTGATTTGTTTACGTTTTGTCAGTCAATTCGACTACACTAAAATGGACTGAGATTCTGATTATTTAGAGGAAAATAAACTTGATTCAAGTGACAAAGATGAAACTTGGGAGCTCATTACTTCTTCAGATGATTTTGAAGCTGAAAATATTAGTTTTAATTCAAGTTTTCAACACTTCCAAACTCACATGTGTAAGTATTGAACCAACATGCTTTGACTTTGTCTTAATGATCTTTATGTTTATTTATTTATTCATTTATTTATTCTTTAGAACTTAAAATGTGGGAATAGTTATAAAATAAGAGAAAAGTATAAAGATTTATATTTTATTATATAAAGGTTTATGTATAAATATTATTTATTTAGTTCTCTACCGGTAGAATTACTGTTACTGTTTTATTTTTGTGTTATTGCCAATCAGCAGATTTTCGTAAACACAAAAAAAAACAACTGAAGTTTACATAATATTTACATATCTGTATTAATGATATTTTGTTTTCATCATTATAAAATAATTAATTGTAGCTCGATAAATAAGCTGAATTTTTTTTTTTATTTATGGTTTTCTTTACATATTTTTTTTATCCCCCAGATCATATGGCATGATGATATGAATGAATTGAATGACACATTACCAGAACCACCAAAGAATTTTCTACCTGAGAGGGATCCAGGCATTCAACAACTCGGAGGAGCTAAAACAAGGGAAGACATTAGGAAATTCTGCTATGCAGTGGCATTTTAAAAACTTTATTTTACTTTGGACTTAGTAATTCATATTTGTGACTAATAATAGCAATGGACCTACAAAACCTTGTGTTTACCAAGGCTGGTTTGATCTTACACCAGATGAATTCTACAGATTCTGTGGACTTATCATGTATGCTGGACTTGTTCAAGCACAGAACATTGACCGCTTCTGGTCTACTAAATCACTATACAATGGACTTTGGGCCAGAGCTTTTATGTTTCGTGATAGATTGAAATCTATAATGAGCTTTCTAAAGGTGTCTAATCCTCAAACTGAAGACAAAACCAACAAGTTATGTAAAGTACATTTTTTCTTTAACTTTATTAGATTGTAATGTATAAAATTGTTTCAGCCTTACCAAGATATATCAATAGATTAAAGAATGATAAGAAATAAAGGTAGATATATTTTTAGGCAGTACATAAGGGATAAGCCGACTAAGTGGTGAATGAAGTTATGGGTATTAGCTGATTCTCTTTCTAGGTATACTTATGATTTTCATTTATATTTAGGTAAACAGGATAATGGGCCTTTCGGATTGGCATATGGGGTGGTAATGAAATTAATTAAATCTTTAGCTAAAGAGGGTATAAATTATTAGTCGATAATTTTTATACTACTAAACAATTGTCTAAAGATCTATGGAATTTAGGGGTAGGAGCATGTGGAACTATTCTTAGGACATGTAAAGGTATTCCCCAATCTTTGAAAAATATAAAAGAGGGGATATGAGATGAGTTAGAAAGGGAGTTATTGACAGTACGATGGAGGGACAATAAAACTGTTTCGGTTATGTCCACTATACATAATGCAAATGGATTTGGAACATTTAAATGACAGACTAAGTAAATGGGAAATTTTAGGAACTTACTGTTGACCAACCAACCATAATACAGGATCACAATAAATATATGGGGGGTGTAGATAAGAGTGACCAGTTGATACATAAATATAATGTTCTATGAAAAATTATCATAAGCTGGTATAATAGTTACACTAATCTTGTAAAATATTTTTAGCAAAGTTATAAAACATACTGAAATTGAGCTTTGTTGTTATCAATAGACATTAGAATGTTAGTTTTTATAACTTAGATTTATATTTTTGAATGTTTCTTGTTGCATGGTCAATGTTGATCCCAGCAGATTTTTGGTCCTTTTTCTGTTAAAACACATCATTTTTAGAAATTTTTAAATATCTTTTGTATCTGATTATAATGTCTTCAAAAATATTCTACACAAAGAGAATTGAATGTAGTTTAATAAAAAGTAACTTTTATTGAAATGAATCATAATGAATTTTTTTTTCTGTTTTGTGTTTGTGAATTGTTTAATTTATTTATTTTTGTTTATTTTTTTCATCTAAACTTTTTAAAAATAATAAAATACTTGCATAATAATATCACTTTGAAACATATATTGTTAAAAAGCCCTTTCAATTTACTACATTTTCATATATATACTATAATAACATAATTTTTAAAATAAAAGCTTTAGAGAAATATTAGTTGATAAAAATTTTAAAGACATTGACGAATTAAGATTGAAAAAGCTGGATGTTTTTTATAACAATGTCAACAGAGGAGGGCTATTGAATCCATCTGAGTACACCTTCTCTACTTGCCTACTAAATTGGAAAGTATTCAATTCATTGAAAAGATCAGCAAGTAGTCTGAAACTATTTCTAGAACAAACAAATAAAAAAAAAATTGCTTAAATTGTTGATAGAGTAACAATTGATGAGTCATTGCTGATTGAAGAAATTATTTTTTTATTTCAATCATAATTTAAAAGAACTTATTTATGTTAAATTTTTTAATTGTTCGTCTAAAAATTATGTTAAGCAATTGAATGAGACCGTTCATGAAAAACCAATGAAAAAACGAAAACTAATTAAATTGACAAAATAAAGATTTTAAATTAAAAAAATTGTTATTAAAAGTTTTCAAACTTTAATTGCGTTTGTGTTTATTTCATAAAAACATAAGTACCAAATATACAAAACTGCTAATAAACATGAAGACTAACGCTAAACACTTGATTGTCTGTCAGCCTAAACCGTATTTTTTAAAATATTGGTTGTCCTTCCTGATGCTATATCTAGATTTCCATGGATTGGCATTTCTTAATTCTAATGTATGACCTTGAATGATACAATTAGTGAACATCTGTGCGTATTTTTTGTTGGGATGGGAAGTTGGGGGGGGGGAACAAGACTTACGTGTCGGCGAAGTGTCACGAAATATGACAGGGAAGGGGTAAGCATGGGTTGACATACGTCATTAGCTGTATTAGCACGAGAGAAACACGTGTTTGGCAATTGGCATTGTTGTTGCTTAAGGGGCTGTCCGTTAATTACGTCAACAAAATAGGTGGGAGGGGGGGGGGGGGGTCAGAAAATTTTTGACAATTGTTGACAAGGGGGAGGGGAGGGAGGTCAAGAAAAGTTGACGTCAACAATGTTACTTTTTTAAATTTAATATAATTACTTAATAAATAGGAAAATTAAGCAGCGTTTGTAGTTCTGTGTTACACACTCGCTTAACATTCAGTATTTTAATTAAACTAACTATATTCGTACTAATTTTGCCACATAAACATTTTGGAAGCCACCTTTTTAGGGGGGGGGGGTAATCAAATGTTGACGTAATTTTATAGGGGGGTCTCGGAAAGTTTGACAAGTTGTTGACAAGGGGGGGGGGTAAAAATCGCCAAAAATTTGTTGACATAAATAATGGACAGGCCCTAAAAATAAAATATCGGTATCAGTAAAAATGCTGGGGGAAAATATCGGTATCGGACTATCGGTAAAAAGGCATATCGGTCGCTCCCTAGTGTATAGTACCAGAACCATGACTTGCTGTCCAGTCATTTACATGTATCCTTCTAGACATCTATGTAACTACCAGTCTAACTGTCTCATATTTTAACACACAACATACCTTGACAAGTTCCGTTAACAAGCTGATAACCAGAATAGCAGGAACAGTTGTAACTACCCACTGTATTAATACAATCTTGAGGACACTTTTTTAGAGAACATTCATTGACATCTAAAGTTAGAAAACATTCATTGATATCTAAAGTTAGAAAACATTCATTGATATCTAAAGTTAGAAAACATTCATTGATATCTAAAGTTAGAAAACATTCATTGACATCTAAAGTTAGAAAACATTCATTGACATCTAAAGTTAGAAAACATTCATTGACATCTAAAGTTAGAAAACATTCATTGATATCTAAAGTTAGAAAACATTCATTGATATCTAAAGTTAGAAAACATTCATTGATATCTAAAGTTAGAAAACATTCATTCATTTCTAAAGTTAGAAAACATTCATTCATATCTAAAATTAGAAAACATTCATTGATATCTTAAGTTAGAAAACATTCATTGATATCTAAAGTTAGAAAACATTCATTAATATCTAAAGTTAGAAAACATTCATTGATATCTAAAATTAGAAAACATTCATTAATATCTAAAGTTAGAAAACATTCATTGACATCTAAAGTTAGAGAACATTCATTAATATCTAAAGTTAGAAAACATTCATTGACATCTAAAATTAGAAAACATTCATTGACATCTAAAGTTAGAAAACATTCATTGATATCTAAAATTAGAAAACATTCATTGATATCTAAAGTTAGAAAACTTTCATTTATTTCTAAAGTTAGAAAACATTCAATAGTCACAGTTAAAAATTTTTATCTTTCTTTATGAAATAAAAAAAAAAAAATAAATATTTTATATACTTATGATAAAAAATAATGATAATAGATAAAATTCAATGGATAAAAGGTTGAACTAAATGTTGAGTGAAAGAAAAGAAAGATGAAAAAAATCTCCCCAATCTGATTACGTCTACCTAAAGTTGGATAATTATAAAAAAAATGTTTTTTAATACAATCTAAGCAATCCTTGCACGAGTCTCATGATTCCTGCACCTATCAGCTTATTTAATAAAGTTTTAAGAATGATTTGTAATATGAAAACCAAATAATAAATTTCACCATGTACTTCCTTTTATATTGCAAAGAATGCTTATAGGCTCAATGAACTTGAGATTTAAAACTTAAAAAAAAACAGGCCCGTAGCGTGCGGGGGGGGGGGGCGTTTTGTCTGGCCCCCTCTGCTTATTAGTTCTACTTAGTAAAATGTATTACCTGCCCCTCCCCCCCCCCGATATTGCCTGGCCCCTTCTGTAAAATGCCTGGCCCCTCCTGCAAAATTTTCACACTACGGGGCTGGAAAAATATATGAATATAGTGAAATCAAGATATTTATTGTCAATTGCTTCATTGAATATATGATAAAATAAGGTTAAAAGAGTTTGTGCTATGGTCAGGACAACAACCATATCTCAAACATCTATCTATGAAGTCCCAGTAATGATGAGGTGCCAATCTCTAAATTCTGTATCTAACATGTTGCCACTTTTGAGACAATTATGCAGTGCCAAGGTTTGCAAATGACCCTGGAGAATCATATAGAGAACTAAGGCAACTGACTTCACCAGGATGTGAGCCTGCAGCCCATAGAATGTTGATATGGCACACAGCATTACTGTTATCACCAACATTAGCAAAATAACTTGTAATGAATATAAACCTGTTTTTTATACAAAATTTAAAACACAAAGCATTTGGTAGTTCTATAAAGAGCTGGGTTTTTTTTCATAATGTCCAAGCAAACAAAAAATGTAAACCTTCACACGAGAATCCATCAGTTGAAAGCTGAAATCCATTTGAGCAAGTGCATTTGAAGTATCCCGCAGTATTGATGCAGTCGCCTTTACAATTAGACAGATTCATTTTACATTCATCTATGTCTGTATATAAAAAAAAAAATATTTAGTTTATAAAAAATATACATTAGTACATTCAAATTAAATCTGACCTTTTGAAATTAACTGTTTTAACAAAAACCTTTTTCTTAAATACATGTATATTTTAAGTTAGTGGACATTTTATATAGCTAACAAAAATTATTAATCAAACTAAAAAAACATTTCTTAAGGGCTAAGTTAAAATGATAATACATTCTACTTGACAGATTACCAACCTTCACATTTGTAAGAATCAGTAGTAAGATTAAATCCTGTAAGGCAAGAGCAGTAAAAACTTCCTTCTGTATCTGTACACTTTTGAGAACAATTGTTGAGTAGTGCACATTCATTTATATCTACATTTGAAAAAAAAAAATTTCATGTCAAACTATAGGCAAACTAGAATTTAACTGTTTTAATATTTAATTAACAATTTTTAATGTCCTGCCTTGTAAAATTACAACACGGAAAATATATCCCCCAGAAGATATATGTTTGAATAGCAAAGTTAAAACATTTTTTATTACTAACTATATTTATAATAATTATATGGATAATATTAATTATATGATAATTAGGGTATTTCTGATTCATCTTGATATGAGATAGTGCTTGAGAAAAATAATGGGTATTTTTTACTTTCACACTGTCCAGTAGCTGTTGAGTTTGCAAATCCAGTTTTACAAGCACACAGGTCAGGACCATATCTTTCTACACAATCCTGGTTTTTGTATTGAGAACAATTCAGTTGACCACACTGGTTGATATTTTCAGAACAGTATGTCCCTGAATAAGAAATAA
Organism: Bulinus truncatus; assembly: GCA_021962125.1. NCBI lineage: Eukaryota > Metazoa > Mollusca > Gastropoda > Planorbidae > Bulinus > Bulinus truncatus. The sequence goes on from JAGDYQ010000004.1 coordinate 5,893,869, forward strand.
AAAGTTATCATTGCTGGCACCTCGATTTTAAGCCAAAATCTATGTTATTATTTTATAAAGCTTGATAACAACAAGAGGAGGATGTATGATAAAATATTATTACCATTATAACCATCTTTACATACACAGCCCGTTTTAGGATTGCAAGTGGAGGCACCAAGTGAACAAGAACAATTTCTCGCACAATCTAATCCCCATGTGCCTGGTAAGCAATCTACAAAAGAAAAAAAAAAAACACCTTTCTAATAATAATTTTTCAAAGTTATTTCACCATAACTGCTTGACTTAAAAAGGAAATCATCTGTCATAAAGGAAGAAATATTTTTACAGCAAAAAAAAAAAGACCTCAATGTTCATTGAAAAACAGTTTCAGTTATATATTCATGTAGTATGAATTACTATGAATTATTATGGCTTACTTTTTTGAAGATATTTTGTTAAATATATATTTATATGTAGTATTAGAGCACTCAAGCAACAAGGGACATTATATTGTTTATAGAACAATCATATTTACAAGACAAGACTATGAAGTTTTGATTGTAAAGCTAGCTGAATACATGTAATATGACAGGTGTAAACAATAATCAATTATTCCAAGGGATTAAAATTTACAACTACAAGAGCAGAAATATGAGTTATTAATTTATTAAATAAATTGTTAATCTTCACTACCCTATATATGCCCTCCCATCATTACCCAGTCTGGTTCCTTCAGGACAAGAGCAATGGTAGCCAGGGGGCATCATTTACACATTCAGCATTGCTGTTACATGAAGCAGATGTACTGTTGCATTCATCCATGTCTGCGGATAAATTAAAATATTACATTACAATTACTATCATTCCCAATAATATAAAAAAAATGGTAAACTGTGATAAAATTTGGTTTAACTATTGCTTAAAAATGCACTGCCTTTGATTGGAGACATTTGGCTCACATGAATAAATACTTCTGGTCAAAAAAAAAAAAACTACAAGGGCAATGTTGTACATGTACATGTATTATCAATTAAATAAACGATCATTTTCTTGTCTTTTTAGATTAATCTCTAAATTTCATTAAAAGGAAAAAAGAATAAATGTACTTTTGAGTTAAATAAAACATCTCTAAGAGTTATTTGTAGTAATAGTTTTACTCCTGGGAAAACAACAATGAAGACATTACCTGAACATGTCTTATTGTCTAATTGAAGCCCATATCCAGCATAACAGAAACACTTGGTTACATTTGTGACATCGTCTAGCGTGCAGCCATGACTGCAGTTAACACTTATGAGCCCCACACACACAGGTTTATCTGTGGATGTATTCAGATGTCATGGTTACCCTCTCTTGTAGTATAATTTATGATGTATGATAATTGTATATATTATTATTTCTTCTAGTGGGATCTTCTAGGAAGGTATATAAATATATATTTGTAGTATGACAGACTTGGTCAGGTCTCTTCTGAGTTTATTATATTTCTTGTATATTCATTAAATTTAACGTCCACAGATATGTGCAAGACGATACACATATATAACAGTAGTTAAAAACCACTGAATAAACAGTTGGCTAATATCTATACATGTATATATTTAATCAAATATGAATGATCTTCTTACTTTATAATACACACATAATATATACAGTGAAAGATGTTATATGAATTAACGTCCTTCCCTAATCAATTCCAGTGGTCATCTCTCTAGTCGTCTGTCTTATTGTCTGCTATTCCTATTTCCTTAATTGGCCAGATAATTTAACTAACTAAATCTCTAGGCCAAATCTAATAATTACAGCCTAATATGGTTATTACATTAGACTTGTTCATTTTTTATTTCCTTTTGTTTTGAACACATCACTTTAATTGTAATACACATACTGACTTTCTAAGTAATTACCTAGATTATACAACTAAAATAAAGATTACAAAAAATTCCCATTACCAAAATATTTTAGCTTCTAACTCACCTTGGACACAGTCCAATCTGCTTGTGACACAATTTGAAGCCATAAAAACATTTATAAAGTTATATGAGCCTTCAGTATTTGTACATGTGTGTTGACATTTGTGTGTTCCGAGTTTACAATCATCTATGTCTTAAAAAAAAAAAGTCATCATTTAAAAACAATGAAATTTCCTTTCCTGATTCCTTTTTTTTCTTCTCTGAAAGATACATTATTTTTCTGAAATTCATTCACTTAGATCAGTGGCTAGCCAGAAGAGTCTTAACATCAGGACAGCTAACATGAACTGCCTCTCATAACAATATTTTTTTATAACAATCAAATGTATATAAATTAAAAGCTGTTGTCTTTTTTTAACTGCTTTAGCTGATAATTTTTTTTCTATGTACCGCCACTGCTAGCATGAGAGGATGTCATGTGCAAGCCTCACCAGCTTCATCTGCAGCGCTGATGCATGTCTGCCATGCCTACAGAGTGCCAGGGTGAGTGCGCCAGCGACTTTTGCCGGCATGGCAGAATATAAAGTTTTTTAACAGTTGCCCTCTGCCCCAAAATGCAGGCTACGACGGTGTGCTTAAGTGTAAAGAGTAGAAGGGTATTGTGTATCTACCACATCTGTCACCACCACCAACTGTGAATACTATAGTCTCGGATTATCCTCACTGACCACAGTACCACCACCATCACAAAAAGGTATTTTTTTCTGGCCTGGAGATCCCACAGATCCTATTCCCCACAGATTGTGGTATGACTCCTAGACAAGGGTTAGCCAAAAGGCCAAGATTCCTGATAGTGCAGAGACTACAATTTGATCTAAAACCAAAAGGCCAAGATTAATTATGCTAATGCTCACCTTGACACTGCCCTATGCTATTTCTACTGAGTCCATCTTTACAATTACAAGTGTAGTTGCCATTATAGTTATAACAATTTTCCTTATTTACATCACAATTGTTGAGTATAATGTTTTCACATTCATTAATATCTGATGAATAAATATACATGAAATTTAACTATTTAAAATGTAATTCATGTATACAATTTTATTATTTTAAATAAAAACATATCATGTGAAGTGGTGTATGACGAATGATTTTAAATTATTTCCCTTTTTCCATTTAAGTTTAATCTAACTTTAAATAGGATATGCACATCTATTAATAGAACATTTAACACTACATTTCTTAAAAGAAATGCATCTGAATAATCAGTATTAAATTACACATGAAAAAAATGACTATCAATTAAAAATATAAGCTTTAGATTAGTTGTTACAGGAAGAAATTAAGATCTGTTTTGCAGAAAGTCAAGTTTTTCAAGATATTTACTGAATCCGGTAACTAATAATATAAAACTTTATAGTTAATTAAATATATTTATATATAATACATAACACTGTTTTACTAATAAGATTTTAGTATGAAGAAAATTTTTTATTGCAATTTTAAAAATGTTAGATTGTAGTTGACACTTCTTACCAGTACATGTTCCATTTTTCCTTTCATAGCCACCTGGACACAGACATGCAAAGCCAGGGCTCTTGTTTTCACATATTTCTAATGCAGGACAGACGTCCGGTTTCTGTTTACACTCATCTATGTCTTTGTTACAATTGGTACCTTCCCAGCCCTTATCACAAACACAGCCAGACACACTACTGCAATTCCCTTGTCCAGAACACTGGCACATGTTAGCACAGTTTATTCCCCAGTAAGGTGGATCACATGCTATGGAAGATTTATTTTGAATTATTTTCAATTTCTATTTTTTTTTTTATCATTTTGTAATGTAAAATTCCTAATAATATAGTTTAAAAAAATTAATAAAGAAGTTAGCAAAAAATAAGCTTGTGACCACCTATACAGGAAGTTTGGTCTGATGCCAGTTTGTATCCTGCAGAGCATGAACAATTGAAACTGCCATCACAGTCTGTGCAAATTTGGCTACAAAATCTTCTGCTCTCCTTACACTCATTAATATCTGAAATATCACATTAAACAAGAATGTTAAATTTACTTACGTAAATCTAGAACTAAGAATGACATTTTTCAAACATGCAAGACAGTTGTAACTATTCTGAGGTTGCGAAAAATCTCAAGTGTTTTTTTTTTCTCTTTATTACATTTCAGACAATTAATCTTATGAAGATAAAACCTTATCTACAAATCGCATGCTATTTCAAGATTATCAATCACAAGGAATGTGATATACAGTTTTCAAGTACCAAGAAAATAGTAAGCAGGTAAGAATTGCATTCACCTGTAAGAGATAGAACCATCATGATCCCAAAGGACTATTTAGGATCCTACATTTATATTAACAACTAAAACTAAATAATAAATACTGCCTGAAGTAGCCTCTGCATAGACAGTGAAATGTCGCTTATTGAAATTGACGGGACTCGAAATTGGTCAGAATACTGAAAATTTGTTACACTGAAATGGGAGGGGGGTTGTTGATGATATTTTTTGTTTCTTAATAAGTAGATATAGCTCACTTGGATCTCAATGCAAATATATTGTGGCATTTTACTAATTTCTACAAAGATATTTAGCTAAAAATATGTTCATTTTTCTTTCCGTTTATTGCTTATTAGTTTAGCTACTAATTAAGCTTTTAGCTTTTGTGACTTACTGCTAACAGTCTTTGAACTAAGAGGCTTAACCCATTTATTTTTGTAACAATTATTCAACATGACCTACTTCCCTTAATTTATGAGAAACCTGTGCAATGTATCTTACGGCTCTCTTACTCATATTGTCTCGTTTATTAAACAATGAAGTAATTAAAAAATATATATTTATTTTTTTAACTGGAATAAATTTTATTATATTAAAAAAAAAGGATAGTTTTATCACAATAAGGTCAGATAAATCACTAATTTATTCTTCATTTCCTGGCCATTAATAAACTAGCTGTCCCGCGACGTAGCATACGCCTTATCAATCAATATAATTACTGTAATTTTTTTTAAATAAGCAATCAAACCAAATAACAGGCTGACATAAATGGTATGCAAAGTTGAACTTTGACCTATTATGTGCAGACTTTATGGTCCTTATCTGCTACCTTCCAGCAACTTGTTTTTTTATTTTGTTGTTGACAGATTTTTAGTAAATTCTTTGGACGCCTTTTCTCGATGAGCTGCCAGACTTAATTTTCTCTTTATTGGTTAGATATATTTTAATGCCTTTTTTAAGATCAGGATTATTTTTGTTGACATTCAAATGTTATTTTATGTACAGCATTCCCTAATTTCCGCGATTAAACGGATACAGAATTTACGAGACGGTGATAAATGAAATAGTTTCGTAGTTAGAGCACATAAAACATGAAACAGTATTATACAACCACCATCGTGCTCATATTGCTTAATATATTTCACTAAATAAAATGACAAAATGTCATTTCAGGAATGTCACATACATATTCTGAAACCGTTACCATTTGTTTGTTATCTATATCAATACACCATTTTTTTTCTCAAATTGGAAATAGTTCAATTTTACTTTATTCTTCACACATAATTGTATTATTAAATGTGTTTTTTTTTTACAATAATCAGTTGACAGTAAAATGTTATTTTATGTACAGCACTACCCTCATTTCCGCGGTTAAACGGATACAGAATTTACCGCGTATCGGGGGATAAAAATGAAATAGTTTCGCTTAAGAGCACATAATTATACAACCACCATCGTGCTCATATTGATTAATATATTTCACTAAATAAAATGACTAAAACGTCATATAAGAAATTAAATTAATCTGGTTTTATAAAAAAAAAAAAACGCACTTGCTGGCGAAACAATGAGTGGTCGTCTGTGACACCCGCTGTGTCTGCCTCTATACACCCTCCCTCCCCTCCAAGCACAATATAGTGGGGTTTTTTTTCAACAACATGCTCGTTGTGACCCAGCCTCGTCTCCTGAGCAAACTATAGTGGTGTGGAATGCTTGCTGTGACTGAACCCAGCCACTCTCTATAAATAGTCCTGCGTCTCTTTTTCCCGTCGCGCCGGTTGTGACCCAGCCCTCATCCCCAGCAGACTATAGTGTTTTTTTTTGTCATCGCGATTCCACAAATCTATAAATAGACGTATTTCCGGCATCTTCTCGAAGAGGAGAAATATATATATAGATACTGGTACCGGTAGTTTGTTAACATTATTGATTTTTAAATCCGCGACCTTATGACGTTCCCGTAGTTCCCTACATTCAAGTTGTTGTCCCATGACGTCTTGGCTCACTTCCCTTTCCCACCATGCTCCTTCTCACCCATGCCTGTTCGCCGGCTACGTAATTGTGTCACCACGTTCCATTCCCCCCACCTTGCCCCCGAAGGTTCGTTATTATGTAATTGTGCCGCCGCCTTCCCAACCCCCTCCCCCTGTCCCAAGACGACGCTGACTCAGTTCTGCACCCAGAAATTAATTTTATTATCCTCATCAGTAGAGGTTAAAGGTTAGCATAACATCTTACTCCTCTGACACACCCCCTCCCATTATCTAGTAAAGTTCTATAACCCTAACGGGCCATCGGGGCAGATGAAGTGTAGAATTCATCTGTTTTGTCTATAGCCTCGGCATATGATGGGGTTATGTGTTAGCACATTATCCCATTATCTAGTTAATGTGAATGTTGTTGAGCTCAAGTTGACTTGAGTTTTAGAAATTTACCTAATTAATTTTTTTTTTTTTAGTAAGGGAGGAATTATATATCTGCAAAATGGATATTTTTTTCGCAATACTGAAAATAAGAAATTGCCTTTCTAGCTCAAAACTCAAACTAGCATTATTTAATGCTCCCATCCCACCTGGCCTTTGTATTTCTACTCTGTATAATGTACTTTGTGTAAACTTTGTCTTAGCGAAGTCTTAGCCCCGCCCTCCTTTCCCTGCTGATATTACCTGTGGTGGAGATGGTCAGCCATGTTTCCACAATGGCATTGTACACGTGTCTCCTTGTTCCTAATACTAAAAGTCTCACAACCCTATCCCACTGAGCTTTATATTCCTACTCTGTAAACATGTTTACCGCCATGACTATTGGTCCGTCCAAACATTTAATTCTTCCCTTTGATAGACAGATAACTAAATCTTTAATTTCTGACACTATGTTTTGTTGAGATGGTCACCCTTGTCATAATAAAAATATTGAAAGAATAAATGACTCTAAAGATCCACCAGTAGAACGTTTAAACATTCCTATCCGACAATCACTAAATTTAGCAGGGTTAAATGAACTACTCGCTGCAGTAGAGAACAATCTGGTGTCAAAACTTAAACGAACACAGGGACAGAAAAAAGGCATGAAGTAGGTGTGTCGCCATGTTTCCATACTATAAAATGAACTTAAATCTTAACTTTCTAAAGTTTTTGTTAGTGGAACAAGTGCCTAACTATACAATGGACTTCCTCCAAACAAAGTTTTAGTACAAATGAATGAAAGTGACTAAAGTTTTCGTTAGCAATTTTGCTGCGGAATAAAATGCTACTTAAGTGTCCATAGCAGCGACGACTATAGTCGTCAATAGCATCAAAATGATTAAAGATATTGTTTTGTGCAAAAATAAAATATTTATAATAATAAATTTATCTTTGTAGCTAGTCATTTTTTTATTCTATTTTTTTTTTATACCATATTTTTAGGGAAAGGCTGGATGAACCTCATTATGGAGCCAAGAGTCTGGCACTGCAAGCATACTACAGAGGCTCATTAGACAATATAACTGTCATGGTTATCAACTGTAAAAGAAAAAGAGCTTTACAGAGACGGTTTGATGACAGACAAAAGAAACAGTTGTCTGAAGAAATTATAGTCACTCCACAAGAAAGACAATCAGAAGGTTTGGTAACAGACAAAGGTAACAGTTGTTAATGGAAACAGTTGTCTGCACAAAAAAGACAATCAAAATGACAGAACATATATGATGTATGTTTAGCTTTGTAAGTAGAAAATTTAGTAAAATTTAAATGCTTTGTTGGTTTACCCCTGTCTATTCAAGATAAGATCACAAACTCTTTGAAATATATGTACTAATTCTTTACAATGATGTTGAAAGTATCAGTGTCATCTGGCATGATTTTTAAACATCAATCATATCAGGGTCATCTGGCAAGTTTTATATAAAAACATTATCAATGAATTTTTCTCATCAATATTCATCAATTTTTTTTGTATAAATGTGATGACCAAACTATTTTTAAAGAGTTGTCAAGCTCAACTTGCTGATCATTTCATTTGATCACCATAGTGATACATTTTAGGAGTTTCTTGGGTTGGCTGTCATCTGATTAATTATACAGACTCATCTATAGCCTGTCAAATTTTATGGTTTAAAAATTCTACTGGTTTAAGGACAGATGTACTACTCCTCATGGTACGATTCCTTAAAAAAAAAAATAATTGTGTAATCCAATCATTCCTAAGTAAGACAAATACATGAAACAGTAGCTGCCATGAGTGTCTATGTAAACCATTTATTTTTTTTATTTGTTTCAACATCAATTTGATATGTGAAAATAGCAAGGTTTTCATTTGGGACATAAATGAATATTATTATTTTGAATAAACTTGTATGTTCTGTTCTACCAGCTTCTGTGAAAGAATGCATCTCTAATAAATATTTGAAATTCATAATCCATTAGAGAACTCCTAGTTTCTCTGATTTTCTTTTGTTGCTGTTTATTTTAAAGTCATTTTTCAACTTTGCTATTTTCACAAACCATCTGCAGGATGTTTTACACATGACCACACCAAGTTGGTGGAATAATTGTGCATTTACCTTGTTGAATTCTTTTCAAAGCTTTTGTGATATTTTTTTCTTTGTTCATTGAATAGAGCCAGAATATTTGATAAAAATAAAGGAATAATATATCTATCTAATTTTTATTAGAATAGTTTGATTCCGGTTTAAAAGTACATGTATTAAGTTACTTATTTGACTGAGCAAAGGCTAAATTTAGATGTACATTACCTAACACTCTGGTTCATAGTAATGTTTAATTAATTTGGTGTACAGTTTGTAGATAATTGGTATTCTGTTTTATTTACTATATGGCAAATTCAGTGGTCCGTTGGGTTCTACGTGTATTTATGTACTATAAGACATATTTATTTTATTTCATTGCTGCAAAGAGATTCATATGCTAATTTGTTGATAGGTTTGATTAATTTATTTTTCTCTTTCCAACTTTTGATGTGACCAATTATTGTTAACATCAACACATATAAAACAATCTGCAAGACTTAAATGCTTAGAAGATGATAGAAAAATGATATGCATAATATCAATAATATTACATAAAACTTTTAAAAAAGCTTTAAGAGGCTATAGAGAAGAATTGAAGTAGAAATCACAGTTTCTGAAGCCATGGCATTCTGTGGGTATTGTTTGACTAGTACAATGTCCAGCTGCCTTTATTTTCCCTTACGTATGTCAAGTACCCATTTTTAACTTAGAATGAGGGAGCTCTTCAAAGCTGCTAAAAGTTCTGTCTCCTACTGGTGCTACCACGACCATTTTGTCTCTTTAAAACACTGGTACTCTTCTTCTTCTTCCTTTGGCTCTACAGCCCATTTAGGGCCCTGGCCTGCCGTACTACTCTTCTCCACTATTCCCGATCAATGGTTTTCTTCCTCCACTCTCTCACTCCTATGGCTTTAAGGTCTTTCTCCACTTCCTCTAACCATCTGCTTCTTGGTCTGCCTTTAGGCCTTTTCTCATTGGGTGTTGCCTTATAAATTGCTTTTGGACCTCTGTTGTTTTCCATTCTTTCTATGTGCCCTACCCACCTCAATCTATTCATTTTAATTTCAGCTGTTATATTTGGTTCTTCGTATAGTTCGTATAGTTCTGAATTTGTTCTACTTCTCCACTCGTTATTGGCCCATATATTTTCCTTTCCCAAGTGTTTAGCACATTTTCTGCTTTTTGCTGATGGTCCATGTTTCACTTCCATATGTTACCACTGGTCGTATCATTGTCCTGCATATGGATTTTTAAGTTTCTGGAGATCTGTATGTTTTTCAGTATTTTATGCAGTGTGTTATATATTCTGCTCCCTACTTCTAGTCTGTTTTTAATAATTTTTCTCATTTATGGTTGATCCCAGGTATTTAAAGTTTTATACTCTTTCAAATGCTCTATTACTGATTTTGAATTATTTTTCTTTTCCTTCTTTTTCATTTCTTTGTAATAGCATGTATTGTGTCTTTGATTCGTTTACTGTTAAACCTGCTTTCTGAGCTGCTGTTTCTAATTCTATGTGTACTTTTGCTATATCCTTGCTTTGCTTTCCTGTGAATGTTACATGTGTAATAAAACACACATAATTATGTGACAAATCGTGTCCACAGAAAGAACTCACATAGTCAAAAAAAAAAGAAAATTTTAATGGAGTTTCTCCTTTCATGCCTTTTTTTTTTTTAGCTTTCTACATAAAATGAATAAAACTAGCTTTTACTGTAACAAGCTAGAAGAATGACAAAAATTTAAAACAGTGGATTAAGAGCATAGAATCATGTTAAAAATTCTTCATTTAGTTTCTCTATTAAACAAATGAACACTCTTTGTACTTATTTTCATGTTGCCTAATTATTGTGAATTCTTCTAATTTATTTTTTGGTGATTGGGGTCTAATAACTTTTTCTATTTAGGGAAAGCACAAAACTCATTTATAACATTCATTTGATTCAAAATAGAATACTCTTGAAAGATATCTCATACATTATGAATTCATTAGGAGTATATCACAGTTCTTTATAAAACAGAGTTTAGAAGACACAACAGAACTTTCAAATTTTTTGTAATTCTAAGCTACTTCAATCACTTACTAATACTACACATTTTTGAAAATAAATGAAAATTATTAGAAATATTTTTTCATTTCAGATATAACAGGTGATTTTTTAAAACATTCATTGATGTTCGATTTTGCCATTATATAAATCAAACAAGATGTAGGTTGTTACAACAGTGTGCCTCAATACATGTCGATGTAATGGTCATAAACATGAATCTGTTCTCACTCTTTTCTTTTTAAAGCTATTTTTATGTAATCTTTACCATTTATTGTTGATCTGGAGCCATGTTTTATTATTGATCAGGGAAATGAAGAATATTCACAATAGGTAAGGACACCCACAATCTAAAGTTAGAAAACTTTCATTTAATTCTAAAGTTAGAAAACATTCAATAGTCACAGTTAAAAATTTTTATCTTTCTTTATGAAATAAAAAAAAAAATAAATATTTTATAACACTTATGATAAAAAATAATGATAATAGATAAAATTCAATGGGATAAAAGGTTGAACTAAATGTTGGAGTGAAAGAAAAGAAAGATGAAAAAAAAATCTCCCACAATCTGATTACGTCTACCTAGAGTTGGATAATTATAAAAAAAATGTTTTTTAATACAATCTAAGCAATCCTTGCACGAGTCTCATGATTCCTGCACCTATCAGCTTATTTAATAAAATTTTAAGAATGATTTGTAATATGAAAACCAAATAATAAAATTTCACCATGTACTTCATTTTATATTGCAAAGAATGCTTATAGGCTCAATGAACTTGAGATTTAAAACTTAAAAAAAAACAGGCCCGTGGCGTGCCTTTGGGGGGGGGGGGGGGCGTTTGGTCACTGGCCCCTTCTGCTAGCTTATTAGGGTTCTACTTAGTAAAATGTATTACCCTCCCCCCCCGATATTGCCTGGCCCCTTCTGTAAAATGCCTGGCCCCTCCTGCAAAATTTTCACTCTACGGGGCTGGAAAAATATCATGAATATAGTGAAATCAAGATATTTATTGTCAATTGCTTCATTAAAGATATATGATAAAATAAGGTTAAAAGAGTTTGTGCTATGGTCAGGACAACAACCATATCTCAAACATCTATCTATGAAGTCCCAGTAATGATGAGGTGCAATCTCCTAAATTCTATATCTAACATGTTCACCCGCACTTTTGAGACAATTATGCAGTGCCAAGGTTTGCAAATGACCCTGGAGAATCATATAGAGAACTAAGGCAACTGACTTCACCAGGATGTGAGCCTGCAGCCCATAGAATGTTGATATGGCACACAGCATTACTATTATCACCAACATTAGCAAAATAACTTGTAATGAATATAAACCTGTTTTTTATACAAAATTTAAAACACAAAGCATTTGGTAGTTCTATAAAGAGCTGGGTTTTTTTTTCATAATGTCCAAACAAACAAAAATGTAAACCTTCACGAGAATCCATCAGTTGAAAGCTGAAATCCATTTGAGCAAGTGCATTTGAGAGTATCCTTCAATATTGATGCATTCATACCTTTACAATTAGACAGATTCATTTACATTCATCTATGTCTGTATATAAAAAAAAAAATATTTAGTTTATAAAAAATATACATTCAGTACATTCAAATTAAATCTGACCTTTTGAAATTAACTGTTTTAACAAAAAACCTTTTTCTTAAATACATGTATATTTTAAGTTAAAGTGGACATTTTATATAGCTAACAAAAATTATTAATCAAACTAAAAAAACATTTCTTAAGGGCTAAGTTAAAATGATAATACATTCTACTTGACAGATTACCAACCTTCACATTTGTAAGAATCAGTAGTAAGATTAAATCCTGCACCGGGCAAGAGGCAGTAAAACTTCCTTCTGTATCTGTACACTTTTGAGAACAATTGTTGAGTAGTGCACATTCATTTATATCTACATTTGAAAAAAAAAAATTTCATGTCAAACTATAGGCAAACTAGAATTTAACTGTTTTAATATTTAATTAACAATTTTTAATGTCCTGCCTTGTAGAAATTGCAACACTGGAAAATATATCCCCCCCCCAGAAGATATATGTTTGAATACAAAGTTAAAACATTTTTTATTACTAACTATATTTATAATAATTATATGGATAATATTAATTATATGATAATTAGGGTATTTCTGATTCATCTTGATATGAGATAGTGCTTGAGAAAAATAATGGGTATTTTTTACTTTCACACTGTCCAGTAGCTGTTGAGTTTGCAAATCCAGTTTTACAAGCACACAGGTCAGGACCATATCTTTCTACACAATCCTGGTTTTTGTATTGAGAACAATTCAGTTGACCACACTGGTTGATATTTTCAGAACAGTATGTCCCTGAATAAGAAATAAAAAGTTATCATTGCTGGCACCTCGATTTTAAGCCAAAATCTATGTTATTATTTTATAAAGCTTGATAACAACAAGAGGAGGATGTATGATAAAATATTATTACCATTATAACCATCTTTACATACACAGCCCGTTTTAGGATTGCAAGTGGAGGCACCAAGTGAACAAGAACAATTTCTCGCACAATCTAATCCCCATGTGCCTGGTAAGCAATCTACAAAAGAAAAAAAAAAAACACCTTTCTAATAATAATTTTTCAAAGTTATTTCACCATAACTGCTTGACTTAAAAAGGAAATCATCTGTCATAAAGGAAGAAATATTTTTACAGCAAAAAAAAAAAGACCTCAATGTTCATTGAAAAACAGTTTCAGTTATATATTCATGTAGTATGAATTACTATGAATTATTATGGCTTACTTTTGAAGATATTTGTTAAATATATATTTATATGTATATTAGAAGCACTCAAGCAACAAGGGACATTATATTGTTTATAGAACAATCATATTTACAAGACAAGACTATGAAGTTTTGATTGTAAAGCTAGCTGAATACATGTAATATGACAGGTGTAAACAATAATCAATTATTCCAAGGGATTAAAATTTACAACTACAAGAGCAGAAATATGAGTTATTAATTTATTAAATAAATTGTTAATCTTCACTAACCTATACATGTTCTCCCATCATTACCCAGTCTGGTTCCTTCAGGACAAGAGCAATGGTAGCCAGGGGCATCATTTACACATTCAGCATTGCTGCTACATGAAGCAGATGTACTGTTGCATTCATCCATGTCTGCGGATAAATTAAAATATTACATTACAATTACTATCATTCCCAATAATATAAAAAAAAATGGTAAACTGTGATAAAATTTGGTTTAACTATTGCTTAAAAATGCACTGCCTTTGATTGAGACATTTGGCTCACATGAATAAATACTTGGTCAAAAAAAAAAACTACAAGGGCAATGTTGTACATGTACATGTATTATCAATTAAATAAACGATCATTTTCTTGTCTTTTTAGATTAATTTCTAAATTTCATTAAAAGGAAAAAAGAATAAATGTACTTTGAGTTAAACAAAATATCTCTAAGAGTTATTTGTAGTAATAGTTTTACCCCGGGAAAAACAATGAAGACATTACCTGAACATGTCTTATTGTCTAATTGAAGCTCATATCCAGCATAACAGAAACACTTGGCTACATTTGTGACATCGTCTAGCGTGCAGCCATGACTGCAGTTAACACTTATGAGCCCCACACACACAGGTTTATCTGTGGATGTATTCAGATGTCATGGTTACATTCTCTTGTAGTATAATTTATGATGTATATAATTGTATATATTATTATTTCTTCTGTGGATCTTCTAGGAAGGTATATAAAAATATATTTGTAGTATGACAGACTTGCCGGTCTCTTCTGAGTTTATTATATTTCTTGTATATTCATTAAATTTAACGTCCACAGATATGTGCAAGACGATACACATATAACAGTAGTTAAAAACCACTGAATAAACAGTTGGCTAATATCTATACATGTATATATTTAATCAAATATGAATGATCTTCTTACTTTATAATACACACATAATATATACAGTGAAAGATGTTATATGAATTAACGTCCTTCCCTAATCAATTCCAGTGGTCATCTCTCTAGTCGTCTGTCTTATTGTCTGCTATTCCTATTTCCTTAATTGGCCAGATAATTTAACTAACTAAATCTCTAGGCCAAATCTAATAATTACAGCCTAATATGGTTATTACATTAGACTTGTTCATTTTTATTTCCTTTTTGTTTTGAACACATCAATTTTTAATTGTAATACACATACTGACTTTCTATAGTAATTACCTAGATTATACAACTAAAATAAAGATTACAAAAAATTTCATTACCAAAATATTTTAGCTTCAACTCACCTTGGACACAGTCCAATCTGTTTTCAGACAATGTGAAGCCATAAAAACATTTACAGTTATATGAGCCTTCAGTATTTGTACATGTGTGTTGACATTTGTGTGTTCCGAGTTTACAATCATCTATGTCTTAAAAAAAAAAAGTCATCATTTAAAAACAATGAAATTTCCTTTCCTGATTCCTTTTTTTTTCTTCTCTGAAAGATACATTATTTTTCTGAAATTCATTCACTTAGATCAGTGGCTAGCCAGAAGAGTCTTAACATCAGGACAGCTAACATGAACTGCCTCTCATAACAATATTTTTTTATAACAATCAAATGTATATAAATTAAAAGCTGTTGTCTTTTTTTAACTGCTTTAGCTGATAATTTTTTTTCTATATTGCCAGCCACTGCTAGCATGAGAGGATGTCATGTGCAAGCCTCACCAGCTTCATCTGCAGCGCTGATGCATGTCTGCCATGCCTACAGAGTGCCAGGGTGAGTGCGCCAGCGACTTTTGCCGGCATGGCAGAATATAAAGTTTTTTAACAGTTGCCCTCTGCCCCAAAATGCAGGCTACGACGGTGTGCTTAAGTGTAAAGAGTAGAAGGGTATTGTGTATCTACCACATCTGTCACCACCACCAACTGTGAATACTATAGTCTCGGATTATCCTCACTGACCACAGTACCACCACCATCACAAAAAGGTATTTTTTTCTGGCCTGGAGATCCCACAGATCCTATTCCCCACAGATTGTGGTATGACTCCTAGACAAGGGTTAGCCAAAAGGCCAAGATTCCTGATAGTGCAGAGACTACAATTTGATCTAAAACCAAAAGGCCAAGATTAATTATGCTAATGCTCACCTTGACACTGCCCTATGCTATTTCTACTGAGTCCATCTTTACAATTACAAGTGTAGTTGCCATTATAGTTATAACAATTTTCCTTATTTACATCACAATTGTTGAGTATAATGTTTTCACATTCATTAATATCTGATGAATAAATATACATGAAATTTAACTATTTAAAATGTAATTCATGTATACAATTTTATTATTTTAAATAAAAACATATCATGTGAAGTGGTGTATGACGAATGATTTTAAATTATTTCCCTTTTTCCATTTAAGTTTAATCTAACTTTAAATAGGATATGCACATCTATTAATAGAACATTTAACACTACATTTCTTAAAAGAAATGCATCTGAATAATCAGTATTAAATTACACATGAAAAAAATGACTATCAATTAAAAATATAAGCTTTAGATTAGTTGTTACAGGAAGAAATTAAGATCTGTTTGCAGAAAGTCAAGTTTTTCAAGATATTTACTGAATCCGGTAACTAATAATATAAAACTTTATAGTTAATTAAATATATTTATATATAATACATAACACTGTTTTACTAATAAGATTTTAGTATGAAGAAAATTTTTTATTGCAATTTTAAAAATGTTAGATTGTAGTTGACACTTCTTACCAGTACATGTTCCATTTTTCCTTTCATAGCCACCTGGACACAGACATGCAAAGCCAGGGCTCTTGTTTTCACATATTTCTAATGCAGGACAGGCGTCAGGTTTCTGTTTACACTCATCTATGTCTTTGTTACAATTGGTACCTTCCCAGCCCTTATCACAAACACAGCCAGACACACTACTGCAATTCCCTTGTCCAGAACACTGGCACATGTTAGCACAGTTTATTCCCCAGTAAGGTGGATCACATGCTATGGAAGATTTATTTTGAATTATTTTCAATTTCTATTTTTTTTTTTATCATTTTGTAATGTAAAATTCCTAATAATATAGTTTAAAAAAATTAATAAAGAAGTTAGCAAAAAATAAGCTTGTGACCACCTATACAGGAAGTTTGGTCTGATGCCAGTTTGTATCCTGCAGAGCATGAACAATTGAAACTGCCATCACAGTCTGTGCAAATTTGGCTACAAAATCTTCTGCTCTCCTTACACTCATTAATATCTGAAATATCACATTAAACAAGAATGTTAAATTTACTTACGTAAATCTAGAACTAAGAATGACATTTTTCAAACATGCAAGACAGTTGTAACTATTCTGAGGTTGCGAAAAATCTCAAGTGTTTTTTTTTTCTCTTTATTACATTTCAGACAATTAATCTTATGAAGATAAAACCTTATCTACAAATCGCATGCTATTTCAAGATTATCAATCACAAGGAATGTGATATACAGTTTCCTCAAGTACCAAGAAAATAGTAAGCAGGTAAGAATTGCATTCACCTGTAAGATAGAACCATCATGATCCCAAAGGACTATTTAGATCCTACATTTATATTAACAACTAAAACTAAATAATAAATACTGCCTGAAGTAGCCTGTAGTATATACAGTGAAATGTCGCTTTATTGAAATTGACGGGGACTCGAAATTCGTTCGTAATACTGAAAATTTGTTACACTGAAATGGGAGGGGGGGGTTGCCGATGATATTTTTTGTTCTTAATAAGTAGATATAGCTCACTTGGATCTCAATGCAAATATATTGTGGCATTTTACTAATTTCTACAAAGATATTTAGCTAAAAATATGTTCATTTTTCTTTCCGTTTATTGCTTATTAGTTTAGCTACTAATTAAGCTTTTAGCTTTTGTGACTTACTGCTAACAGTCTTTGAACTAAGAGGCTTAACCCATTTATTTTTGTAACAATTATTCAACATGACCTACTTCCCTTAATTTATGAGAAACCTGTGCAATGTATCTTACGGCTCTCTTACTCATATTGTCTCGTTTATTAAACAATGAAGTAATTAAAAAATATATATTTATTTTTTTAACTGGAATAAATTTTATTATATTAAAAAAAAAGTATAGTTTTATCACAATAAGGTCAGATAAATCACTAATTTATTCTTCATTTCCTGTATTATTAATAAACTAGCTGTCCCGCGACGTAGCATACGCCGCCTTATCAATCAATATAATTACTGTAATTTTTTTTAAATAAGCAATCAAACCAAATAACAGGCTGACATAAATGGTATGCAAAGTTGAACTTTGACCTATTATGTGCAGACTTTATGGTCCTTATCTGCTACCTTCCAGCAACTTGTTTTTTTATTTTGTTGTTGACAGATTTTTAGTAAATTCTTTGGACGCCTTTTTCCATTCGAGCTGCCAGACTTAATTTTCTCTTTATTGGTTAGATATATTTTAATGCCTTTTTTAAGATCAGGATTATTTTTGTTGACATTCAAATGTTATTTTATGTACAGCATTCCCTAATTTCCGCGATTAAACGGATACAGAATTTACGCGACGGTGATAAATGAAATAGTTTCGTAGTTAGAGCACATAAAACATGAAACAGTATTATACAACCACCATCGTGCTCATATTGCTTAATATATTTCACTAAATAAAATGACAAAATGTCATTTCAGGAATGTCACATACATATTCTGAAACCGTTACCATTTGTTTGTTATCTATATCAATACACCATTTTTTTTCTCAAATTGGAAATAGTTCAATTTTACTTTATTCTTCACACATAATTGTATTATTAAATGTGTTTTTTTTTTACAATAATCAGTTGACAGTAAAATGTTATTTTATGTACAGCACTACCTCATTTCCGCGGTTAAACGGATACAGAATTTACCGCGACGGGGGATAAATGAAATAGTTTCGTTTAAGAGCACATAATTATACAACCACCATCGTGCTCATATTGATTAATATATTTCACTAAATAAAATGACAAAACGTCATATAAGAAATTAAATTAATCTGGTTTTATAAAAAAAAAAAACGCACTTGCTGGCGAAACAATGAGTGGTCGTCTGTGACAATTCGCTGTGTCTGCCTCTATACACCCTCCCTCCCCCCCTCCAAGCACAATATAGTGGGGTTTTTTTTCAACAACACGCTCGTTGTGACCCAGCCCTCGTCTCCCAGCAAACTATAGTGGTGTGGAATGCTTGCTGTGACTGAACCCAGCTATTCTATAAATAGTCCTGCGTCTTTTCCCCCGCTGTCACTTGCTGTGACCCAGCCCTCGTCTCCCAGCAGACTATAGTGTTTTTTTTTGCTATCGCGATTCCACAAATCTATAAATAGACGTATTTCCGGCATCTTCTCGAAGAGGAGAAATATATATATAGATACTGGTACCGGTAGTTTGTTAACATTATTGATTTTTTAAATCCGCGACCTTATGACGTTCCCGTAGTTCCCTACATTCAAGTTGTTGTCCCATGACGTCTTGGCTCACTCCCCCCCTTTCCCACCATGCTCCTCTTCTCACCCATGCCTGTTCGTCGTTACGTAATTGTGTCACCGCCGTTCCATTCCCCCCACCTTGCCCCCCGGTTCGTTATTATGTAATTGTGCCGCCGCCTTCCCAACCCCCCTCCCCCTGTCCCAAGACGACGCTTGACTCAGTTCTGCACCTGGTGAAATTAATTTTATTATCCTCATCAGTAGAGGTTAAAGGTTAGCATAACATCTTACTCCTCTGACACACCCCCCTCCCATTATCTAGTAAGTAAAGTTCCCATAACCCTAACGGGCCATCGGGGCAGATGAAGTGTAGAATTCATCTGTTTCTATAGCCTCGGCATATGATGGGGTTGTGTGTTAGCACATTATCCCATTATCTAGTTAATGTGAATGTTGTTGAGCTCAAGTTGACTTGAGTTTTAGAAATTTACCTAATTAATTTTTTTTTTTTAGTAAGGGAGGAATTATATATCTGCAAAATGGATATTTTTTTCGCAATACTGAAAATAAGAAATTTGTTACAACGACACTTTTTAACAGATGTTATATAAGCGAAGGGGAAGGGGCAAAAAAAAAAATTCACTGTACGGAATAATTCGTTTTAACGACATTTCACTGTAGTAGTAAAGTCCACTGAGCCCTTAATGGCCATTGGGGCAGAATTTATCAGTTTCTGTACCTACCACATTTAAGGGATTGCATGTATCCATGTGTAAACTTGTTGGACATCAACTAACATTGTTTCTCACAGCATTAAA
The DNA here is from genome assembly GCA_021962125.1 of Bulinus truncatus. Taxonomy (NCBI): domain Eukaryota; kingdom Metazoa; phylum Mollusca; class Gastropoda; family Planorbidae; genus Bulinus; species Bulinus truncatus. Next base: position 5,913,954 of record JAGDYQ010000004.1, read on the forward strand.
CCCAGGACTCTTAGGTCGAAATTTGAGCGTCTACATTACTAGTCCACTCATACCATTCTACACAATTGCAATATATAAACGAAACTAAAATAAATTCCTAGTGCAGTTCGTTTCTCATACTTACTTTCACACGTCTTATTATCATTTTTCAGTGTGTACCCAGATTTACATAAACAGCTTGCTGACCCATTCATGTCTTGACAGAGTTGCTGGCATCCAGTTCTGTTACATATTTCTTCATTATATGCATCTGTCAGAGAAAATTAACTTCTTAGCTCATACACTTTTAAAAAAAATGTTTCTTGTACTATTTTCTCTTAAAAATATAATTTTTTTTTTCCAACTCCAATACAATAACCTCAAGACTACAATTTCTGATTTAATTTAAGATTCAGATTCACAGAGCTGAAAGTCTATGAAATGCTAAAAAAATATGTTAGGTACAGGGGTCCAATGTAATGGATGAGAAACGGGATAAAAAATGACTCACATTTGTGATATCCTAAAAAGTTTGAGTATTTCATATTGCCAGAGAACAGTCCCATCAGTAATGTTTAAAAAAAAGCTAAATTTAGCAATACATACTTAACTGGCAACCTCCAGAGCTTTTAAAGTAGCTGGAAAAACAACTGCATTCAAAACTGCCAGGTGTATTGTCACACACTTGCTCACAGTTGTGGGAATGTTCAGCACATTCATTAATGTCTGAAAAAGTGAGGGAAAAAAGAGCACAAGCATCATACGTCTGATTAGTTTATAGTGAGAAAAGGGATGTTAAAAAACAATTAAAAAAAATAAATACAGAGCCAATAGTTCTATCTATTGTATTTGTTAATATACTTATTGATAAATTAATATCATACTCAAAATGAAAAATCAGAAATATTTAAGTTACATCAATAATTTCATTATTAAAAACTACTAGTGAGAACTGTCATCTTCCAAGATATAAAAAAAGACTTATTCAATAAAATAAGATAGCAGGTATATGTTTTGATTACCTGCACAGGTCTTTAAATCTGCATTCATTCTATAACCCTCTCTGCACCCACAGCGAAAGGAGCCTTCATTATTGATGCACTCTTGCTCACAGCTGTTAGCATTGATACATTCATTGATATCTAGCAATATTACAACATTATTAATAGATCATCATGAATATACACTAAAGAATTCACTCAAAAAAATTTGTACTATTTATATGATTTATAACAGCATGGTCAGTACTTGACACATCATCTAGTTGTGTTCTGTCCAACATTTTTATTGGATAACTTTAAAACAAATTAATTATTGAGACAATCTCTAACATAATTAGTGTTATTACCGGTATAGGCAAGATTTAGCACAGGATGGGGGGGGGGGGGCAACCTTTTAGCTGCCATTGGTTACAATGGGTGGAAAACTTAGCTAATGTTTGTCAGATATTCATTTTTAAGATGCATGAATTTTTTAGGACAAACAAAAAGACTTTTGCACTCAATTGAAATCATACATTTTTACGGAGCAGACAAACAATACTTTGGAAATATATTCCAGATTTGAAAAAAAATAAATAAAAAAAATGAAATTACAGTGGGTGATTGACACCTTTGCACTCAATTGAAATCATACATTTTTACGGAGCAGACAAGCAATACTTTGGAAATATATTCCAGATTTGAAAAAAAATAAATAAAAAAAATGAAATTACAGTGGGTGATTGGTTAACGGACAGTTTGGACAGCGAACTAATCGGACAACGAACACTTTCAGGAAAGATTTTTGTGTTCGGGCAGATAACGAACAATATTCGGATAATGAACAAAAACTAATTCTAACAAAAACCTCTCGGCTCATGGAACACCCGACACCAGTCTTCAATTTGTACCAAAAAGAATGTGTGCGTGCACTGACACATCAACATTCATACTATGTAGCAGTGCGATGACACTTTGTCAATTGTGTACCATAGTTGGTTTCTGTCCTTGTGATTTTCGTATGTGCTTCTTGAAATGCGTTATAAAAAAAACCTGAAAATTTGACAATATTATGGAACCTAAAAAGAGTGGAGTGTCAAGAACTGTGCTCACCATAAAAACCAAGCAAGAGATTATAACTAAAGTAGAGAGTGGACAAAAAATGACTGATGCTGCCAGGCAGTACGGCTTAAACAGGTCTACAGTGGGCACAATCCTAGCTAAGAAAGATATCATCAAGAAGACTCAAGCCGCTAAAGCAGTAACAAAAATTACATCTGAGAAGCAAAAAAGTGCCATCCATGAAAAATTTGAGAGTTTGCATTTTAGTTTGGAATGGGAGATGAATAGAGTTGTAACTAGTATGTCCATCATTCAAGAGAAGGCAAGAGAAATTTCTGAGAAATTGAAAGAATAAACTTCAGGTTCGTCATTTAAAAATCTAGAATTCATGGTTACCAGTGGCTGGTTTGCAAAGTTTAAAAGGAGATCTGGCATTAGAGGTCTTTTGAAGAAGTGGGAGGATGTCAGAGCAACGGTCTTAAAATGGTACACAGACCAAGCTGATGTCAATAGGCTTGCTGATCTTTACAATGACATTGCTATCAATCATTTCCTGAAAGTCCTGTTCGTTAATGCCCAAAGAAAGGAAAAGGATTGATTAATAAGCAAGACTATATGTATGTATTGTATTTGTAATAAATAAACTAAGAAATTATACATTTTTTTTTATTCAAATTTTAGGATTTCCAGAACGAATTAATTGGATTCCCAATAATATATTTGGTAAATCGGAGATCGGTTAATGAACGATTCGGATAGCAAGCATACATTTGGAAAGGATTATGTTCGTTAACCGATCACCCACTGAATTTTGTTTCTTCAGTCACAGTGAGGGGGAGGCAACTCTAACACTTGTCATGGACCCCAAGACTGAGGAATTAAATACAATATTTTTAGGGCAAGTGAATTTTTAGATTTTAAGAGAAACATATACTGGTAACACCCATCCAGCTCTACAGGTGTGAATCTGAGACACTGGATGCTGAAACAGAAAGAAAGGATACAGACTTTTGAAATCAGGGCCTTAAAAAACTGCTCCCAATCTCACGCAAGGTGCACAGAACCAATGCACATGTTATGGAAATGATTAGCAGCCTGGCTACAGTGAAAAAGCAAAAGTTGACTTGGTCTCAAATCACAATACCCTGAACAGTACTGTAATGCAAGGTACCCTTTGAAGGAGTGCCGAAGACAGGCCGTCTTAGAAAGAACTGTATTGCAAACAAAGAGAGGAATGGAAAGACCTTTCCATGACGGTGTCCCTTAAGTCATTCCAATGACAAATTTGTTAAGGAACAAAATAATGGTGTATTAGGCAACATCAACGATTTTACTACATTTTAATGTGACGGGGACTGTCACAACCCAATATGTCAGCTCATAGTCTAGGGGTACATCAGCAAGAGGGTCACCCCAGGTCCCCATAGGTTGGACATACACATAGACATATATAACACACACAAATCCGTGACTCTTGATAAAATAACAGAAAAAAGAGCTTGAATACAACTCATACATGATATAGAGAAATATAGTTATTCAATCAATCAAAACTGGGGGAGTGCTGATTGCCATTACCCACCTAGTAATATCATTATTACCCACCTAGTTATATCATTATTAGCCACATAGTTATATCATTATTACCCACCTAGTTATATCATTATTACCCACCTAGTTATATCATTATTACCCACCTAGTTATATCATTACAACATAAAACTGGCACATGGCCAATTAGTATTACTATAAAAGAACTAAAATAAGTTACAAACATCAGATATCAAATGACACCGTCCATTGACTTCTCAGGCAAGGGCCCACTTAGTACAATTCAGGTTGGGCTAACTAGGTACCAGTGATATTTTAGTTTTGAAATTCATTTTAGTTTTAGTTTGTATAAGTTTTGGCTTCAACCATTTTTTTTTTATATTATTACAGTTTTTCACAGTGCAATTATTTCAGTTTTTATAAGTTTTGACAGCAATTATTTCAGTTTCAGTTTATTTTTTGCGAACTATCATTTCAGTTTCAGTTTTATCACTTATGAGCGATACATTATACAAGTACATTAAAAGTCACAATGTTATTTCGAAAACTCACTAAAATTTACTGTTATATTATTATTACTGTCATTCAAAATCCATTCTCCTTCAAGAACTTTAAGTTCAGTTTTAAGACTGAACGCATTTCGAGCGATTTACTCATTCTATTGCGTCTTCCAGCAGTAAACAGTCCACAGACAGAAAATACACTTTCGCGTTTCCTTCCAGAAAATTGTTTAATAAGACTTGCCATTTAATAAGACTTGCACAATAATTATTATTTCACATAAACAATGGCTGGCGGAAAAGAATAATAGTAGACTATAGTGGACTTCATTATATCTCACGTCCACTCTCTACGCTTGCCTCAGCCCAATTGCCTACTCTGTCTCCAAATCTACTTTTATATCATTGGGCCCTCTTAATCTGTTCCCTACTTCCACACATAAATCAGACAAACTCAGGTGGGAGGGGGGGGGGGGGTGCTATAAGTTACATTCCATTCCTCGAACAGAAAAGGTATCAGATTAAATGGCAAGGCACTCTGGTATCCGGACGCGATACTAGTGCTATTAAATCAGAAAGGGAAAAAAGATGGAATGCGGGGCGGGGGAACAGGATGGGGGACAGGTACGTGCGTTTTCACCATTTCCATGGTTTTCACTATGTCCCTCGTCACGGGCTATTGGTTTGATCCGTGCCATACATTGTATTAGGAGAAGTGGTGGGGTTGATGCTGTCCGTGGCAGTCCGGTGATTTATCTGTTTTTCCGAATGTTAATTGACTCTCTCTAACCAATGTGTGAGAACCCTGTTCTGCACAATTTTGTATTATTTTCGTTTCTTGCACAAACGTTTTCATTTTTATAAGTTTCTACACCCAACATTTTTATTTTTATATTATATTCGTTTTTCTTTCATTATTCGTTTTAGTTTTCGTAAAACGGGAAGCAATCATTTTCATTTTCGTTATCGTTATGTAAATATCACTGCTAGGTACAACTCAAAACAGGGTCCACTCAAAATCAGGGCCTCCAGGTCAGTCATACTTCCGCACATATACCAAATACTATTATAAAGTCCGCCGTCTACTCTCGCCTGAACCAAAATGACCATTACACTTTCACATCACTAGCACACTACACCCGTCCCAACAATTAGGGACTTACATTGGCACAATTAGGGACTTACATTGTCAATAGCAAATTTGCTTTGAAAAAAAAAGGAGTTGAGTTTTTTACAGCAGCGAACTTATGAGCCACTGAAGATTCTTTGGCATCAAAAGGATTAAAGATAAAATCACGTATTACCGAGATATTATATTTTGAAAAAAAAAATATTAATACATGTAGTGTGTCTTCAAAGCAAAAGGCCTTTAAAAAATGTAATTAATTTTAAATTTTATCCAAATGATTGTTGTACATATAAATTGATTGTGGCCATAGTTTTAAAAAACATTCTATGATTATGTATTATTTATTGATAAGTAGCAACTACTAACTGAATACACTTAATAATGTAAGTGATAAGTACTATTTGAATAGTCTGAACACTTATAATTACTCTGCAAGATAACAATAAAAAATCTGTAGAAAATTACCAAAACAAACTGAGATTCCACCAACGCTCCTGGTGTCAAAACCAGCTGGACATGGTCCACATGTATAACCCACACTACGATTGCCTTGCTCTTCAGGGCTCAGGTCTGTGCAGTTCTGTCTTAAAGCACAAGGATTTTCACTGCAGGCATTGTAGTTCTGGTCACAGTTTTCTCCTAGATAATAGAAACAATCCAATAACAACTATATTCAATGTAAACTTTCAGTGCAGTCTCATCTAGAATAATTTGTTTTAAAAGTCCCTGCAATGATGAGTTATTGATCTCCTGATCCTATCAACAATCTAATGGGAGAGTATATGCTGTGCCCTTTTCCCATCCCCGCCATAGCCGCCTTGGTGCATGCAGAGCACCACCTTATGACGTAATAGACGATGCCAATTTAGTTCATTATCAATTTTACACATTTGGGACACTAAAGCTGTTTGACTAGGATGCTAAATAAAGAATGTACAAAGTTGACTAGCCTGTATAGGCAGGTAAACAGTGGCAGGCATACACTACAAAATTGGCTTTTGATTTTGTGCTCTTGATGATCTTCTTGTCACATTCTCCATTACCGCTGCAGTTAGGACAGATTGCCACAGTTATATTAACAATGCCTGAACTGCCACGTTTAGAATCAACAGCTTGTATCCTGAAAATGGATCAACTTTAAGTAAAGTATGTCAGTTATTATCAATGAACCTACAAATAATTGACTTAATTTTTATCATGTTTAATATTTAAAAGCAGCTAAAAAATAATTGTGTAAGTACAATGTATTATGATTTCATATTTTAAAGTAAATCAAACAATATTCAATGAAAATAAGCAAATAAAAAAAAGAATCGAAATATTCCAACATTTTGTGTAAAAATAGATGCATTTATTATTTTAGACTAAAAGCAAAAAAAATTTCATAATGTTTTCCTTTTACTGTGATGGGTAAGGTCATATAGTGAATTATATTCTAAAAGAATTTTTCAGCATATGTCCATAGATTTCAATATACCATGCATATTTTGTTTAAAAAAATATGAAAAATGACAGTAAAAAATATTAATAAATAATAAAATATAAAAAAAAACACATGAGACGTATTATACCAAATTATTATCCTCAATCAGCAGCACTACCTAGTGATAAAAGCAAATAGATGTTAAAAATATAAATGCTTAAAAACTTCAGACAATTAGTATCTGGCCAGCAATTCGGTGTAAAGATAGCAAAGCTTTACATAAGCTTCTGACACTTAATTCCTGACATCTCTGACACCAATTGTTTGCTGTTGAATCTCTACCATGATCAAGCTAACAGACAGACTTACGCTATTGTAACTGGGAAGTCTTCATCTGGCCAATATTTCATTGTACCATTGCTGAAGAGATGGACTCCCATCTGATTTCCACCAATGAGCTGAAGAGAAATGTTGTCACCATCACTGTCATTTGAATAAAACACAACTGTAGCCTCCAAATGATTGGTCACCTCCAATGTGTTACTTTCATTGTTTAGACCTTCAACTCTATAAATCACTGGTAAATTATTTTCTGAAAAAAAAAAAAAAAGTAACTTGGACATACAACAATATTTTTCAGTGATCTTTTATATACAGCCCTGCTCACATACATACATACTTATAAATATATTTATATAAACCTCAAGTCAGGTTTGTCAAGAGATTTTTTTTAGAAAATAGGCAAAGAAAGAAAGACAACTCCCAGGAATACCCCCCCCCAGACCCTACCAGCTGTTCCTGGAATTAAAATGTAATTTAATAATCATCATTTTTATCTAATTGATGAGGCATTTTTAGACACCCTAAATATGTATTTATATGTGTGTGTAAATAAATAAATGTATGTATATATATATATATATATGTGTATAAATTATAGAGGCATTCCTTATTAGGAGAATCAATAAATGATTAATAATGAATTCACATTTTTTTGATGGAATAGTAAAAAAAATTGGCTCCCATACTAGAAATTCATAAATTATTATTGTAATTACTTTTTATCTCTACAACAATAACTAACCTAATGAAATTCTAACTAATTCTGAAGCCAGGGATGTTGCTTTAGTATTTTGTGCAAAAGCTTCATCTCTTGTTGCTAGGTAGTCAGAAATGCATGCTCTGTTTTCAATACCACATTTCTGAACAGCTGCTTCATAATCTGTACTGTTAACCTCATCCGTAAAAAAAGGCACAAAGTTTGTGTGCCTGAAGTCTGCTGCACTTTCAAATGGCTGATAAGAGAATATGCTGTCAGTCAAGCTAACTTCCCCTGTGGAAAAAAAATGTATATAATCAAATCAGTTAGAGATAGTTATATAGTTTACATTTGGCTGTGCCTGCTGATGCTTCAGAAGACAAAGGGTACACAAACTTAAGATATGAACAACTTTTTTTTGCAAATTACAATCTTCAGCTGCATTCATTCAGAATAAGAATCTAAAGAAACACCTCCGTTAAAGTTCTAAAATGAAAAATGCAACACTGGGCTTATAAATATTGCGGCAATATCAGTGTTTAATATATCTTTTTTAATTTTAATGCAATAATTGTTTATACAGTATTTGCATCTAACTAGATAGAAGTCCCTTTTTTAGTACAGAAAGCTTATGTATGTTAGCGCAATAACACAATATTAAAAAAGAACAGCAATAACCATGTATTTTAAATACCTTGTGTTACTATCAATATTCTAATAAATGACTGTTTGCTTGTTTTACCAGTTTAATGCTAATATTAAAAAAATTGCTTTTCTTTTATATGCATGATAAACATATATTGTACCCTATAGCTGTTTATGGAAAAGTTTTATAAATTAGCTATGTATAAGCTCATCCCATTATTCTATGACAATTCTGATTAGCATTTCGGTTTCAGCGTATCAGGTTATAAAACAGATATCTCAGTAAAAAACAAGAGTAAACTACATGTATTAATCTGTCCCATAGCAAAAAAAAAATAATGTGTCACTCTTTCCCAAACTTGAAACTTTATATTTATACATGTATTATAATAATCAGCTTTAACATTCAATTAAATGTGTTATTTATAATGATAATTGCTCTATTTCTAAAAAGAAAGAAAAAGCACCAACTGCCTACATAACAAGTACCAACTGCCTACATAACTGGTAGACAAATTATCCAGATCAGTACAAAGAAAAATATTTACTCACACAATTTGCCAAAGTTTTCATAAATTTGCCTCTCTGTCTGATTGGATGATAATATTGTTCCATTCGGTAATACATAATCATCAGTTTCAATGCCATTAAAGTTGCCAAGTAAGCCTTTCATTTTACCAGAAAATTTTTTACTGGCCTCAATGTTTACTTCCAAGCATTTTATTCCCATGAAAATCTTCAGACTTATTCCTATGTCAAAAAAAAATCTACAAATTAGGCTTCACAGTTTTAAATTAGAATATTGAAATAAAATAAAAATATTATCATATAAAAGTTTTATAGTTTGAATAGTTAAATACATTTATAATGAAAACCCCTATTTACAAATATAAGTTGCTCCAGAACAGTGCTTGTAATCCAAAGCTCTGGTATATAAAGTAAGATTAAGCCCTTAGAAATAAAGACAATTCTGATGATAGGTTAAAAAATGTGTATACTTAAATCAAATCATTGTGTCCATGTGATGTCTTACTTAGAATGTTTCCCACATTCTAACACACCTTCCTAATGAAATGGGAGATTTCTCACTATTTTTACTTCATGGGAGTTACAAATACCATTACTACACAGATGAGGGCTGGGTGACTAGTGGTGTAGAATACTGATGAAAGTTGATTTAACCCCCCCCCCCTCAAGTTCACCTGGCTTAGCATTGGTGCAGTAAAGGCATTGTGCAAACCATACATTCCCATAATATGCGGTGATTACAGAAAAAGATGAGTTCTACACTTCATCTACCCCCAATAGCCTTTAGGGCTAGGGGGAGATTCACTTCACTACACAGTTACAAGTTAAAATATTTTAGTGAACAATATATGCTCACACAAATGTTGACTATATTCATGGGTGAGAGTCAGCATGGAAGAGTAGAACCCTTGGCAAATTTATTCATTTATTCCCTACAGCACCGTTTTCCTCACTGTTACTGCCACTTAATTCGTAACCTTTTCCTCACACCGCACCCCCAGAGTCGTAACCTAATATTTTTTATTAAATATATTATTTCTTATATCAACTAGTGAGAAATAATTATCATAATAAAATGAGTTCAGGTTTAATAGTAAGGTTTGTCTCTGAAAGAAAGAATGACAAAGTAAAGAAATCTCTGGATTACATTATCAATGATTTCAAAACCAAAAAATATGAATTTAAATGTATTATACGATGGATCCTGAACAACATGTTTTAAATTTCAATTCAAAAGAATAAAAATAAAACAGTTTTGACAAAAAAACTAAAACCATTTTGTAGTTAAACCAGCGCCTGTCCAAAATCTAAATGCTTTCCATGATAGGGAATGAATTAAAAACCAAGTTACTTGTAAATAGAGTCTTGATTGTATATATAAGTCTGAAAATGATATTCGTTCCGTTTAAAACACAATGGGATGAAAGTAACAAAAATACAGTACATATTTTACCAGATGAAAATTTGGCCACAAGATTTATTTTATTGTTGATCAGCTCTCTCTGGATGGTAAAGTTTTCCATGTATTTAACAAAGCTAGCATAAGAGTAGAACTCATTGGTGACGTCTGAGCCATCAGCGAAAATGACCATTGCTGTTGATGCACACCAAAAGATCTTATTCACAAATGCGCATATTAAACAAACTAACAAAAACAAAATTTCTAACAGCCAAGTTAAAAAAAAAAAAAAACAACAAAGAACACTCACATGATTTATTCCTGGACATTTCAACTTGAAGTTTGGACTCATTCATGTCGTTTGCAGCAAATGCTACAAAAACTGTGGCATTGATTAACTTTCCATCTGCACCTTCCACTCTATCTGTCCTACCCTGATTAATTAGAAAAAAAATTTTTAAAAAAACTTCAAATTTACCATATCTGAGCACTTCTAAAATGTAAAGAGTTTTAATCTATCATTTTTTTTTAGTACAACACACAGTTATGCTAGTAATCTATCAAATGTTCATATTATAACATTATAAAGTTATACCACTTATTTTATTTTTTAAGCTCAGGAAAATGAAAGTAAGAAAATTTTTTTTTAGAAAACAATAACTATACATATATATTAAGAGTAATGATACATAAATATCACTCCACCTGGAGAGTAAAATTGTCTCCGTCAATCAGGATATACTCTCCCCATCCATTCATGGTGTAAGGATTGTTGTCCAAAGTTGTCATTTGTGGATCACCAAAAGAGGATGCTAGAAAGTGTATAAACATTTAAAAGTGCAACAGTCCTCTGAACGGCTAAACATAAGAAAGAAATTAATGAATGGTGTATATTGAATGTATACGGTTAACAAAAATGAATGTTGTCATAGGCATGATTTCTGTTTTACAACATTTTTTAAGGTTCTGATGGTCGCATGCTAAGTTAATGACAATCACCATTAACAAGTAGATGATTACATCTGGCAACAGGTGTCATGATATATTTTATTTCACAACACAATAGTTCAAAGTTGGTAATAATATGAACATAATGACATGTGTCAATACATGAGTGACCAAATCTAGCGTCCTGTAAAATGGTTCATCTCCAGTTTCAATATATGAGTGACCAACTTTAGTATCCTGTCAAATTGTTCATCTCCTATGACATCAAGCTGTCTGATTTAACTACTCTACAAATCAACTTTTATAAGCTTATAATCATGTAACCTTAATAGTAATAAACCATTTGTGCAGAAGAGATCATATGACACTATGACCAGGAAAATGAGATGATCTAATCCCAAAATGGTAGTTACTTCAGATGCTCAAGTATAGAACATGTGATGTTCAAGTATAGAACATGTGATGTTCAAGTATAGGACATCTGATGTTCAAGTATAGAACATTTGATGCTCAAGTATAGAACATTTGATGCTCAAGTATAGAACATTTGATGTTCAAGTATAGAACATCTGATGCTCAAGTATAGAACATGTGATGCTCAAGTATAGAACATGTGATGTTCAAGTATAGAACATTTGATGCTCAAGTATAGAACATGTGATGTTCAAGTATAGAACATGTGATGTTCAAGTATAGGACATCTGATGTTCAAGTATAGAACATTTGATGCTCAAGTATAGAACATTTGATGCTCAAGTATAGAACATTTGATGTTCAAGTATAGAACATCTGATGCTCAAGTATAGAACATGTGATGCTCAAGTATAGAACATGTGATGTTCAAGTATAGAACATTTGATGCTCAAGTATAGAACATGTGATGTTCAAGTATAGAACATGTGATGTTCAAGTATAGAACATTTGATGCTCAAGTATAGAACATTTGATGTTCAAGTATAGAACATTTGATGCTCAAGTATAGAACATTTGATGCTCAAGTATAGAACATTTGATGTTCAAGTATAGAACATGTGATGCTCAAGTATAGAACATGTGATGCTCAAGTACAGAACATTTGATGTTCAAGTATAGAACATTTGATGTTCAAGTAAAGAACATTTGATGTTCAAGTATAGAACATGTGATGCTCAAGTATAGAAGATGTGATGTTCAAGTATAGAACATTTGATGTTCAAGTATAGAACATTTGATGGTCAAGTATAGAACATTTGATGGTCAAGTATCGAACATGTGATGCTCAAGTATAGAACATTTGATGTTCAAGTATAGAACATTTGATGTTCAAGTATAGAACATGTGATGTTCAAGTATAGAACATTTGATGTTCAAGTATAGAACATGTGATGCTCAAGTATAGAAGATGTGATGTTCAAGTATAGAACATCTGATGTTCAAGTATAGGACATCTGATGTTCAAGTATAGAACATTTGATGCTCAAGTATAGAACATTTGATGCTCAAGTATAGAACATTTGATGCTCAAGTATAGAACATCTGATGCTCAAGTATAGAACATTTGATGCTCAAGTATAGAACATTTGATGCTCATATTTCCAATTTATGATTAATATGATCATAACATTTACAAGAGAAAAAATATGTGCCATAATTAGGCTCTTTTACCTGTGACAAACTCTGATGCAGTTGAACATTCCTGTTCTGGTCGTACTTTGTTGAAAAAGTCACAGTATAATTTGGGAGAGTTCTGACAGCAGACAGTTTTAGGATTCAAATCCTTTTCGTAAGTTTTGCGCAAATCATTGAAGGGATTGGTGGTCAGAATTTGTCCAGAGTCAGCAGTACCAAATACAAATGGAGCACTGGTCTCATTAGAAACTCGGTTGTAACAGCAAAGCTAAGATAATAAATACATTATGAAATCAAGGGCTTAAAATATACTTTTAATAAAATTCCAAATTTAATTTAGTCAAACTCTGAATATATGAACACTGAAAATTAATTTAATCTGTGTATAAAAATGTTAATGTCACGAATGAAAAAAAAAGAGATATTATTATGTTACATAAATTCTCACAAAAAGAAAGAAACCTCAAAGACGTTGATGAAATAAAAGTTGAAAGCTTACTTTATTGAGTTGGTTTTTGGCAAGACTACGCTTCAAATAAGCTGGATTGATTACATAGCAATAATTATTTCCTCTTTTCAATAAATATTGCCACTGAGGTCCTAGCCTGTTCTCTGAACACGGACATGAAGGTAATTCTTGTACTGCTTTTTGAAATTCATTACTATCTGAAATTTTTCTGTTTTCCTTATAAAACTGTAGACAATGGTAATCGGGTGTCTCATTTTCTCCAACTTTGAATATAAATATTCCTTTCTGACCTATGGAAAAAACTGATTTAATTAGCCAGTAAATATTAATAATTGATGACTGAAATTGTTGAGATGTACGACTCCAATAAGTTGATTATTATTTCACTTTTGCCATGCACAATTCACCAAGCAAAAAAAAAAAAAAAAAAAATTCTACACGTGTTGTTGTCATCAAATAACACCCACCCACCAATCGCTGTAGATTTATAGAAAATTATTATAAAGGCAGAAGTCCCTGACGTGTGAGGGTTACACCCAAGCACTTGCATGACTCCTTATCCTATATTTATGAATTAACATGTATTATCAAGAATTCTTTTCCATATGGAAAATAAATAATAACTAGTCACCCTGCGGCGTAAAATATGCCGCCTTATCAAGCAATATAATTACTGTTATTTTATTGTTAAATAAGCAATGAAACAAAATAACAGGCTGACATCTTCGGAGAAAATACATAAAATGCAAAGTTGAACTTGGACTTGACCAGAGCGGAACAAAGCGAGGTGTCGTCTGTAACGTATTCGAGAATACCACAATCTATAAATAGTCCTGCGTCTTGAAGTTGTGTTTTATATACATTGTATATAGATAAGTATTCTTACTTCAATTATATAATATAATTATGACCTGATCTAAAAAAACAAAATAGAAATGTTTATGTAGATTTCTCTTTCCTTTTAATAGAATATTTTTCTTAAAACAAATTATTGACTTCAGATAAATATTTTACACACCAGAATTTCCATTGATTGAGTCCATTTTAGTAGTAAGAGAGGTGTTTGTCACACCCAGGTCCACAATTTCATCTTGATTAGCAAATCCTATGACTATCATGCGATTTTCAACATACTTCCAGGTCATAGAACCTAGCTTATAGATCATTATGGCAAATGCCCTGATGCCGTCAGTGACATAAATTACTTGAAAAGTGTTCTCCTCATCCTGAAATATTATGCAAAGATTTTATCTTTTAATCTCATTCAGATTAAGTTCATTCTAACAACAAAAAAAAAATCAACAATGCAAAAACAATTTGAAAAAAAAAAAATCACAGGCAAACTTTACAAAAAATTATAAATGACTTAATTTCAAATCCTAACTATTTATTATTGTGTATTGAAAGATAGCTTTCCTGGTTGGAGGGGCAAGAAAAAAAAAAGAGAAATGAAAACAATTTAACTTATTTGTCCAGTGTACAGGGGAAAAAAAAAAATGAACCACTGGGAAAGTTGTGAGATGAAATTGTAATTGTGCAGATTATGGACTCAGGCCTATGTGACACCCGTTACCGATCTTCTCTGCGGCACACCCAAGGCCACCACAGACTTGATTATGTTGGGGATGTAGATAGGGCTGTAAATAATAAGAACCATAAACTTTATTAGTTCACACCGAGTTCATTTTCATAATGGACCTCATTCAGTCTCTTCTGCTCTACCCACATTAACAGTGTTTAGAAGACATGAAGGATAGCCTACAATTCGCACATGTCTGTTACTTTTTAAATGAAGTGCCTTAGATTAATTCTTGTAGGCACATACAATAATTTTAAGCTACGCAAAGCAAATATAGGCTAGACTAATTCTAGAGTAGATACATAAAAAAAATTGTAAGCTACACAACAATAAATGGTAAAAAAAAAGTGATTATAATAAGAAAATACTTGTTATAGCCAGACAATTTGTCACTCAATGATTAATGTATAATATTAAAGTCATGGGCGATTACTTACATAACAGTTCTGAGTAAAACATGCTCTGGAGAAAGGTTTAACTCTCTCCCAAGTGGCCACCAAGATTGTGGTGGCTATAAAATTATCAGCAGCAGCTGGGCTGTAGTAAGCCTTCACCTGTTTTAAGCATTTTATTTATTAAAGAAGGAAAGGAATCACCAAGATCAATCTTAATTGTTTTCAGAAATGTCCATATTTTTTTTTACTTTTTACTGTAATTATTTAGTGAATATAGTACTTTTTCTTTTGTGAATATAGTACTTTTTCATCTATTTAACAAAAATATTAATGCAATGAAGTAGTGGATAAAAAGTTATTCATTTTGTATGGTTTAATAAGTCATAAATGTGAGTCATTTTGCATTCAACACACGGTTTAATAAGTCATAAATGTGAGTCATTTTGTATTTAACGCATGGTTTAATAAGTCATAAATGTGAGTCGTTTTGTATTTAACACATAGTTTAAAAAGTCATAACTTACGTGTACAGCTTTAAAAACATAATGATATAAAAATAAACCTTACGTCTGATGAAGATCTGTTTAATACATAAGTCAAATTTGGTGATGTAAATGAAGTGCCATCTGGTGTAATGTCACTTTCATATAAGTGATAGTATACTTTTTGTGTCGTGTTAGTTGAATCCACATATGCCCAAAATGGGGCAAGAATATTTTGTTTCTTAGATGATGCCTCTTTTAAATCAGGATTGAAAGCTTCCAGTGGATTGCCAAAAATAACTGCTCCATTCTGCGCAACCTATCAAATAATTTTTTTTTAAATTTACTAGCAGGATAATACTTCATGAACTCAATAGCTGTATAATCTACTAAGACAGATGAAAGTGATGGAAAACCTTTTTGAAAAATTTGATCTGTGGATACACCACCCCTCTTTCTCAAAGTATTAGATTTTAAACTAAAGGAATTAAGAAGTGTAGATAGGTTAACTGAAACCATAAATAATCAAATCTTTGAATAAGATATGAAAACTGTAACTAAGTAGATCAAAACAAAATGAAGAATGTAAGTAAGGGAATTGAAATCAATAAATATACAATCTTACAATTAGACATGATACAAAAGAGTCTAAACACAGTTTTATATATTTGTTCATTTTGGGATATTTTGAAGGAGTTTTCTTTGTTTATCTCCATCCACGACTCCTCGATTTCCAATTAACAACATAACCTTTCAAAACACAAACACTTTGCAAAATGATATATAAAACCAATTTTTTATTAGATTTTCTCTGTAACTTCCAAACCTAATAGTTCATTATTATAAACTCAAATCTTATCTAAGACTGCATTTACCTGAGTATTAAAACTAATATTTACTAATTCATTAGATATTACTAGATGTTCAACTTAAAGAAGCCATTGTGGTTTTTAAATCTCAAACTGATAGTTATGAGACTATAAGAAAATTAAATGGGAATATTTGACAAATTTCCTTATTTCATTTCAATGTTTTGCTTAAAGGTCATGTTGACACAATCAGAAATTGTCCTCTATTAGGGAAGTGGATTAGGAATATAATGTTAGGTACACCAAACTGATTTTTTCTTTACGAATAGTTATGTTTATTACACTTAAGCTACAAAATATGGGTCATTGATACCAAGTTTGTCTATGTATGGCAAATTTAAAAAAGTTATGAATTTTTTAAACTTGTTGAATTTTAACATAATTTGAAACATGCTAAAGAGCTTCAGTGTCTGCAAAGAGAATCGACAATAGGACTCAACCTCCCAAAGTACGCAACTAAAGGACACAATTGGGCCATTAGTGCCTGCTCGACTCTCTTGAGACACCACCACGGGTTGTTTTAGATGAATGTTCCATATTTCTGCAGACATTTCTGCCCATCACCATGTCCAGGAATCCACTGAAGAGTCACTAATACACAATGCAGAGACATAAGATCTTTGATAGCCTCCAGCCGCTCTATTTTGTTAACTAATAACCAATCATTATTTAATTAGAAAAGACATTTTGTAAATATTATCTTCTTACTTGTGCAAACTGCAATGACTTTGATCCAAAAGGCACTTTATTACTGAAGTAAATTGTATTACTTTGGGATCTGTAACCCAGTGACAGAGTTCTGTCCATTGCAACATCACCGAATGGGTAGAGACCTGGTATATAATTAAAATATACATTTTTTATTAAAATTATAAGGCTTACACATCTTTTGTGAAAAATGAAATTTTACCTTTAGCTTAAACAATATATTCTATATATTCTAAAAAAAATATAGTAGCAATTTATCTAGAACACCTAAACGTGATCAACAGCAATATACAGGGGTCATTGGGGAAACAGGTGGTTAACAATGTGGAAAAAGATTTGATCAGAGCCATTCATATGTACAGGCAAACTGTGCAGTCGCCTTGGGCCCTGACCGCCCACCTATTCATATCAAATCTGATACTTAATGATCACCATTTTGTCTCCATGTATGTCTAAGTCTATGCTTAGGGCCCCTAAAGACTTAAAAACAGCTCTGGACCAGAGAGCCATAGCTAGGAGTGAAATACTGGAGGAAAATGGCAAAGATAGCCTATTAAATAGGTACGGCAGTACAACACTAAACATTGGCTGTAGAGCGAATAGAGATGGAATAAGAACTAAAATAAAGGGGACATTGGACATAAAAATTACATAGTGTAATTAACTATTCTTTTTTTATTTAATGAACATCTAAAGCAGACTAAATTAGAGAGAAAATTATCACTAATCAGTCTAATCACAGAATAAAAAATGAAAAAAAATTAAATTTGTGTCCAGTGCTAAAGACCTTAGCGATGGTAATTTAACCAAATAACTATATACAAAAATCGTAATTTAGATACAGAAATTATTTCTGCTATTTTATAAACGCTTCCGTAGCTACTGCGTTTTATAAATCTATGATTTAATCTTTTAGATTTTTAAAAGTAAACATTTAATTGACTCAATTGAGGATAGCTGTTCACAAAAATTCTCAAATTGAGGATAGCTGTTCACAATAATTCTCAATATGATACAACTTACCTCATTCTTAGCCATTTTTCGGTTATCGATATTTATAATTGTTTTCTTTCTTTTTTTAACTGTTTTATTAGCTTTGGGAAATTGCAGAAAACATTTATAGCAAAAATAAACAACAAGAATTTTGTACAATCCGCAATATCCCGATCGCAAGTTTCGGAAACTTTTTGAACTTTTTGTAAGAGAGCGAACTTCTTTTTATCACTGGCATAAATATACAGTACAAAAAAAAAATAATTATATTCTGCGGAGCTCAGTGCACAAGTCTATATTTATTCCCACTGGATTTATCATTTTACAAAAATCTGCAGAAAATTGTGTGCATTTTATGAGACAAATGTGATGATTTGAACGATAATAAAATAAATATTGAACATTTAAAAATGACTTTATCTTTCAAAAGAAATAAATATCGCTTTCATGGGCGTCGCTAGGAATTTTTCCAGGGGGGGGGGCAAAAATTTTCCAAGGGGGGGGGGCCAATAACAACTTTATGGCATTTTTTTTTAAATGTAAGGGGGGGAGCAAATGCCCCCCCTCTTATATGACATTTTTTCAAAATGTAGGGGGGGGGGGCAAATGCCCCCCTTGCGGGGGGGCAAGGGGGGCATTGGCCCCCCCCCTACATTTTGAAAAAATGTCATATAAGAGGGGGGCATTTGCCATGAATACGCCCATGATCGCTTTGTTGGTAGATAAAAAAAAATACTTCTTAAATGGATGAAAAAGAACTATGTGACACTTAGTTGACTTAGGAAATACAAAGGACAAACTCGAGATCATGTTTTGACTTTAACAAGGTAGGAAGGAGAAGCAGTCAGAATATGTGTCATTCGGTCTTTACCATAAAGGCACCGACAGCTTCCTTTATTTTTGTACACAATTTAGTTGATCTAGTAGACTGAAGACGGTGGGGGGAGGGGGTGAAATAAATGGGCATAAGATGGGTTCACAGTAGGAATCGCATTGTTTTTTTTTTTTATTAAAAAAAAACAGTTTATAATGTGTACCTTTCTATTGGGTAAGCGGATTATAAATGAGAGGAGGGGGGAAGGGGGGAGAGAACACCAGTAAGCGTACCAAATACCAATGGAATGTCGCCGCTGATCCGATGTTACCAGTGTAGTATTTTTTTTCGGTCTATTTCCCTTATGCCATCGTGCTATCGTTACGCCATCTAGAACATTTCACTGTGTAGTGAAAGTACCCGATATAATTGTTGCCATATTTTTTTAAGCTAAGCTGAAACTTTATTTGTTTTTTTTTTAAATATACTAGTACAAACTATTCCAATGCGTGAGGGGGTGGTCTGAAATTTAAGCTATAGGGTCTATCCCCCGTAGCGGCCTTAGCGAGTAGCAACGGGGTTGACCCCTCCGCCCTTTACCTCCCCCCCCAAGGCCCCGGGCTTAATGGGGCACCATCGTGGTGTTCTATGGTTGTCTAACGGTTGAAAAGATAAACCATTGTTTTACTCGCCATTGACCACACCACGCCATCTTCCCAGGGAGATTCAAAACAGTTATTCGATTTATATTGAAATTTTTATCTGTAGGCCTACTTCTGTAGCCTGCTGTAAATGCCGGCGAAAAAAAAATTGCAAAATGTACTTGTTGACATCCTGCGACATGTAGGCTATATTCATCTTTTAACTTAAATCCAGGGCTCGATTTACCGCACTGAGAACTGTCATCCCCGGCTCTGCTTTAGCTAATATATCACTGCAGGGGATGAAACCATACACATTTATCTACAGAATTTTTTTTCATCCCCGGCACTGGTTTTTTCTTAAATCGAGCACTGCTTAAAACAAGTGAAAATCTGAATAGGAACTTGAACGAATAAGAATTCGAAACATTTCTAAAACTGATGGAACGGATGGCCGAGTGGTGTAGATGCTCGACCTGAGAGTCATGGGTTCAATCCTCAGTGTGAAAGTTGGTTAAAGTCCACCCAGCTTTAAATGGGTTTTTGACTTAAGTTGGGGAAGTGAATATTGATATGTTGTGTTAACCATTCTAACCACAAATCTCTTTATATGCCGAGGTTACAGTAAAAGATGAATTCGACACTTCATCTGCCCCGATGGTCATTAAGGGTTAAGGGAACTTAACTTAGGGGCCTACTTACTATTTGAACTTATATTCGGATTCTATCACCCTGGCTGGCGACTAAAAATTTAGAAAAATTGAGTTTCTGATAAACTTACAGTTACGGCCCATATGAATTTACAAATAACAAAATTTTAATATTTCATTTTTAATATTCCCTTCAATATGGATGGCATTTTATTTGATTTAAAATGGAGAAGGAATTCGTTTAATATCATTTATAAAGGGGAAATTCTTTTAAAATCTGAAAGATTGGGAATTTGGAAAATTTCATAGAGATAAAGTTCGTATTTTGAGGTATACGTAGCACCCCTCCCCTCTCTATTTCGCCACTGGATGTTACAGAGTATGAATAGAAAATGTAATTAGTTGTGCAGTGGTGCGACATCCATGGCTGATCCCGGATTCACTTCACTGCGTTATTTCCTCCATTTTAGTAGTTGGCAACGAACAATGTAACGCGCCAATAGCTAGTGATAAAAGCTACACACATCATATTTCGATGATATTGTGTGACACCGATTCTTTCTAATCACAGTAGTCTATGTTATATTTTGAAAAAATGATATCAAATATCGTGTTGAACTAATAATTGTTTCCAAAGTTGTTTTGTTGTTTTCTTATGTTTTTGCCCCTAAGTGCATTAAATAATCACAGCTTATAAACGGGTTAACGAAAGAAAAAAAAAAAGAGAAAATAAGTTAATCTAATAAGATTGACAACCTAGATACATCTATTCAATAAACATCTGTTAAATAAATGTTTAATACAATTGCAAAACATCTCATTTACTATAAAATTTGAATACCATCCACTATTCTTGATTAAAACCTGAGTACTCAAATGTGAAATCGAGTAAGGTCAGTGAGACCCGCTTTTCACAGAGGCCGATAACACGCTTAAAATATCAATGGAGCTGCATACTGGTAATCATACGGTTAAATGAAGAGCCACTATATAGTCAATTCAGAGGCGTAGCGATGGGTGGGCAAGGCGGGCATCAAGCCACGGGCGCTACTCACAAAGGAGCGCCAAACGGTATATTTTACATATAATGTTATATAGTTCTCGAATGGGGAAGTGGGTGCACAAAAGGTATTAAAAAGATATTGTGCCCCGGGCGCAAGTTAAGATCGCTACCGCACTGAGTTAATTAAACGATATTTAATGAGGACAATGAAACGAAAATTGTAAAAATGATTTTTTTTTTTAAACTTACAGTAGGAGCTGCAATAAAATCACACCCAGAAGAGCCTCAAGCGATTAAACCAGCTGCAATTGGTCACTATCTTCAAATGCGTTAGCTAGTTACATTACTGTTAATAAAAATTAAAAATATCAATCTAAAAAAGTAGTAAACAAAACAATTACCGTTTGAAGGAATTTGAGAAGTTGCTGTTGTTATTGGACTAGGGGAAGTCACTGAAGTGGAGGTAGATGTTACAGCTTCTGAGGTTGATGTAATGCTTGATATCTGACTAGTTGTATTCACAGCTGCTGTGATGGACGCTGTTGGTACGGTACTAGAATTTGACGTCGCGTAAGTGGAATTAGCTGCATCTGGGCTGGGCGATGATAGCGTTGTTGAATCAAACGTCTCGGGAGTTAATGATGTTTGAGTGCTGGAAGATACAGCTAAAGTAGTGGTATTGGATTCAGTAATAGTTGAGTTAGGTGTTATAGTCGCTGGTGTTGACTGTTCCGTTGTAAAATTAGAATGTACGGAAGTTGACGGTAGTGTTGAAGTGCTGGAGAATGAAGTTGTAGGACTGGAAATCATAATTGAAATAGTGTCATTGGATTCTTTAGAAGTTGAGTTTGATGTTATAGTACTTGAAGATGTTAATGGACTGGAATCTGTTGCTAGTGTACTGGA